>BPLR01002086.1:0-43403 GCA_021605095.1 Caerostris extrusa
CTAGTGATATTTTGTCATGTTTTTCAGTTTTACAGATTTGCTCAGCTGACTTTCCACTAAGTCTGAACTACAGACAAATTTCAACTCAGTAGATTGCTTTGAAATGTATATAATATAAAAAGGGATAAATATATGAAAAATTAAAAATATATATACACATTTATAATAGCATTTAAAATTTTCAATACTACCTGAAATTTGAAATAATTATAATTTAACATTTAATTATATTTTTTAGCATGTTGTCATTTTATGTTCGTTCATTGTATGACAAATTACGTTTGGAAATTTTTATTTTACTTCACAAATTGCGTTAAAATTGCACTATTTCATTTTCAATTTTAATCTTTTAAAAAAAAAAATGAGTTTACATACCGAATATTATGATAATGTCTTTATAGACAAGTTTTTTTTGAATTAATTTTCTCAAAAATGTATTTGCAGTAAAATTTGAGTTTAAAAATAGAAGTACACTCATATCCATAAATTAAGGATAATGAAGTTCAGGGCAAAGAAAGAGACAGAAGCAAAACAAATTTGACTTATTTGTAAAGTCTATTTATTAAACAAAGGTAAAGAGCAAAAAAAGATGCTATATGTTTTGACATAATTAATAAAAATTGCGATTTTTACTCCCTGGAGCAAATTTCAAAAAAGAACCTATTTACAAAAAAAACAGTATAACATGGTTAGTATGATGGTTAATATGGAGTATGTCTCCCGGACGATGCAATACAGGCCTTACAACGCCTAGGCATGCTGAGTATCAAATTATCAATCTGATCTTGGGGAATATTACACCACTCATCAAGCAATGCCCTCGAAGTTCCGGTTGACAGGTGGGAGGGGTTGACGGGCTGCAATTCGTCGGCCAAGCATATCCCACACATGCTCTATTGGATTCAAGTCCAGTGAGTATGCTGGCCAATCCATACGGGTGATATCCTCCAATTGAAGGCATTCGTCTACAATGTTTGCACGGTGAGGACGGGCGTTGTCATCCATAAACAGAAATTCAGCACCCATGGCGCCCCAGAAACAAACGTACATGTTGTTCCAGAATGACATCCCGATAGATGTGGCCTGTCATCGTTACACTCTGAACATGCTAGGATACTTCCAGCTGGGTACGTCCACATTCCAGTCGTCCGATAATTCTACCACGTAAAAAATCATCCAAATGCTTCCTTTTGTGCCATAACTATGCGGTTATTGCACTGAAAGGCTTTTAAAGCGCTTGTGAACAATTTTTACTTCTTTGCCACCATTCCTTATATACCCCTCTCTTACACTCTCGTCATTGTGACGTACTATCCGCGTCCATCCTGGTGGTTTCCTGTAATTTGCATATTCTTCTTCAAGATGTGTGTGATAATTCTACAGGTGAAATTTTTATTTTTAGAGTTCAATTTCTGTGTGATTCTGAATTATCCTTAATTTTATGGACATGAGTGTAGTTTAGTCTCATTTTAAGATGCTGAATTTCAACTACTTTTTGTTTTGGAAGTCAGTAATTATTATTTTTTGCTGCGCTAAAATTTTACTAAAACTATCAAATAGTAAATCAATTACCTTTTTGAAAGATTCAAATGTGTTTGCATAAGGTTATGTGTTTACATAAAGTGCGTTATAGTTTTCAACATTTTAAATAACTATCTTGATCAATAACAATGAACTTAAAAATCGTGTATAGGCATTTGTATAAGAATGGAAGCTTCTTCCAAAGTAAGAACATGTTACTGGCTTTACATCTTTCAATAAAAAATGAAAAGTTATTACCTTATTATTGTTTTTCGTCATTGGAAAATTTGATGGCAAAACATTGAGGAAAGTTAAGAGACGTTTCACATCAAAAAGTAATTCCAAATCGCGTTTTATTCGAAGTAATTGTATAGGTATTGAGGTGCAGCACACCTATTTTTACGTTGAGGTAAAAGGTTGCTATCAAGGATTAATACACCAGTATACACGAGTTAAGACACAGCTATTTTTACACGTTGAGGTAAAAGGTTGCTGTCCAAGAATTAAAATACTTTCGGTATACACGAAGTTAAGACACAGCTATTTTTACACGTTATACGAAGTGGGTTACGTCAAGGTTAAAATGCTTGCAAGTATACGGTTAAGACACAGCTGGCGCACGTTGGGGGTAAGGTTGCTGTCAAGAATTAAAATACTTTCCAGTATACACAGGTTAAGACACAGCTAATTTTACACACACGTTGAGGTAAAGGGAGTTGCTATCAAGGATTAAAATGCTTAAGTATACACGAGTTAAGACACAGCTATTTTACACGTTAGGGGTAGGTTGCTGTCAAAATTCAAATACTCCAGTAACATACACGAGTTAAGGCCCACAGCTATTTTTACACGTTGAGGTAAAGGTTGCGGTCAAGGATAAAAAATGCTAAGTATGCACGAGTTAAGACACAGCTATTTTTTACACGTTGAGGGTAAGGTTGCTATCAAGGGATTAAAAGCCCCGGTATGCATGAAGGTTGAACTTCTAGGCTTTTTCTTTTGAAGAAATGAATCAATAACATTTTTGTAGGGGCAGATTTTTGGATTGTGAGGATATCAATGTTAAGAATACTAGCATGCAAGGGAAAAAGAAAAAAAACCTCTTTCATCCCCTCTAAAAATAGAAATTTTTCAAGAAAACTAGTAAGTTAAACTACTTTAAAAGAAAAGTTATTGAACAGAAATTGGGAAATGTATCCATTGGTATGTAACACTTGCATAAATGAAATAGCCTTGCATTAAAAAATGAATATTAAAAATTAAGAAGAAAAAGCTAGTTCTTATTTTTCATAACTGAATAATGCTACAGGACTAAGAAACTCATTTATGGAAATTTCAAGCGATTTTGGCTTAACATTGCAGAAAAAGAACTGGTAGCTATATCCACTCATCATGGGTTGGTGAGATCACCACAACCAGGTAATTATTTTCTGCGAAACTTTTGATTCTTATAAAAAAAAGAAGCTTGTGCAATATCTAGAAATAATTACTACAATTTAAGAATTAATTTACAATTAATTACTTTAATTTATTACACAATATGTATTTATCCCAATTAAGATTTCTAACTCCACCACCAATTAAATATTAACAAAGTAATATAAAAAAAAATCTTTTAAAGTCAATTCTACTTTTTCACACTATATTTGCAGAAAGTCCTTTATAAATAAGTTAAGAAATTTCCTCTTACATTTGGCGCCATCTATTGGTAGATAAGCATGCAACTTAAATCTAAAAACTAAAATTAATTAATTGAATTTAATGAATGAGTTAATATTTGAAAAACTGTATTAACATCAGAGTGTCATCCACTACAAGTTCAAAATTGTATTTGAACATGAGTGGATGAATGAAATGTATTTTATGAACAATTGCAAATTTGAACAATATATATATAGGGAGTGTGTGAGTTTTTAGAAGTAATTTAAAAATATATGTCTGTTTTTTTGGATTTTTGACATGAATAATTTAAAGAGGAGTATGATAGGGATAATATGTTTATAGGGACAATTGAAAAAAAAAGAGAAAAAAAAGGAAATCTTTTAACGCATTGACAAGAAAATGAGATTTTGCCTTACAATATATGCTCTAACATTGAAAAATAGCTAGGGCAGGCTATGTTTCTCATAAACATAGGAATAATAAACTTAAGGTGTGTTTCATTTTATGATTTTTCATCACATAATTATTTTCGTAATATTTATTTAATTATGACACTATAATATATAATTTTTGCTCTATATTTACTAAACTATCATAACATTTAAAATACTTGAATTATTTTAAAAGAATCTCTGACTTCAAAAATGTCTGAGAACCACTATTCCACTGGAACTATTAAAAATAAATTGAACTCAAATATTTTCTCAACAATTATAACCTATATAATGCAACTAAAATTGCTTGTAGTATTTTAAAAGCGCACTGACTTTAAAAAGTTTTGAGAACCACTACTCTTCTGAACTAATAAAAATAAATTGGACACAAATATTTCTTTCAGCAAATTAAGTTAAAGTTCGTTTATTGTAAATATGAACGTCGCGAATGTATTGATAAAAAATAGTAAATAAATAAAATTCCATAATAAGTTTCTTGAAAGAAGTTTTAAAAATAGCTATAAATAAGTTCCTCTACGTTAGAACTTCTGAAATGTTTGGAGAAATTACAGAAGGATTGCTGAAAAGAGCAAATAAATAGCGGAAAATCCTTGATAACTGCATTTTTTCAATACGCAACAAGCTCGGTGTCTGTTTTCTTTTTGAGTGATTAGTTCATTCACTGTTTTCAGCCCCCGTTTCCGGGGAGAATCGGACAGTGACTTTTAATGAAGCATTTGTAAACAGACGTGGAAAATGTCTGCTTTATAATAAAGATCTACTTTATTTCATTCATTTAATTATATGTATTTTTTGTTTGCTTGCTTTATTTTAAAAGTGCTCAATGACATTTTGTTGCACTTTGAAGGACGTGTATCTCATATTACAACGCCAGACTGTTATGAAATATAATTCTATTATTTATATATATCTACTGTGTATGGTCGTTACTGAGAGGCTAGGGCCCTCATGGGCTAAACGTGTCACAATGTGATTTCCTTCGCTTCTCGTTTATTGTTTTTCTATTTCTTGTTTTTTTTTTTTTATTACTTATTGTAGCCTGCAATATTACTTATTGTAGCTTGGAAATAAAAAAAATTATATATATATTATTATATTAATAAATTATTTGATGTAATTTATTAGCAGATATATTTTTTGACAGTTTTAATATAGTGTTTGTTTATCAGTTTAAATATTATTTTCTTCTATTTGTTAAATTAATCTCAAAGCATTAAATAAAAGAGGATTAATTTTTTCTTTAATTTTATAAACTTATTTGAATGAATTTAGTTATTTGTCTTCATTGCGTTTCACTAGATGTGTTTATTTATTTATATGTATTTTTTGTTTGTTTGCTTTACTTTTAAAAGAGCTGCATGATATTTTTGTTACACTTTGAAGGACGTGTATCACATAATAACGAACAAAAAAACTAATATGAACTATATTTTTATTATATATATATATATATATATTATATTAATAATTTATTTAATATAATTTATAATCAGATTTTTTTTTTTACAGTTTTAATATAGTGTTTGTTTATCAGTTTTATTATTTTTATTCTATTGGTTAAATTTATCTCAAAAAAAAAAAAAATACTTCAAAAAATAAACTAGTAAATAGTTCGGATAATTTTATTCATATATTATATTGTATGGTTACTTCATGGATTTAAACATCTGTGTGTACATATAATAATAACAAAAATCAATTTGAATGAGAATATTGGATCTGAAATACATACATTAAACTTAATTATTCAAAACTATCATTAGTGAAATTTGATAAATATTTCTTTGATGAAATAATTATATAAGCTATTAATTTTGACGAATAATATTTTATTTTTAATAATTTAAGAAAAGAATTACAGTTTTTTTTGCAGACACATTCTGTAAGCAAAATAAAACTTGCTACATGAAGACAGATAGTGAGACAAAGCCATAATTTTAATTTAATTTCCAGAAATGCTAAAAATTGTATTTCAAAATTATTTATTATGTGCTACAACAATTAAGAAAAGCAGCATTGGTATCGTACATTTAAATTGTTATTGTTGAAACGAAATTGTTTGTAATTACGAAAACGCGTATTGTTAACGAAAACGCATATTGGTGACATTTGCAATTTTAGAAATAACAGATCAATTAACATCAAAAAAGCTACTAAATTTTTCTGTAGAAATGAATTGTTTCCTAATAAAGGGAGACAGACTACCAGACTACTCTGGATTTCAATGCTCTTTGTTTCCAAAAGTGATTGGATTAAAAAAGCAAGTGTCTCAACAATTGTAGGATATGCTCGAAGCAGAAAAGCCATTGTTTTGCACTTAATCACAATGAAACTAAAATGACAAGTAAAACACAATGTGGAATGGAAACAAAAGTCTCGCTCAAAGAAATCTCTTGAATGAAAGACTGACAAAAGTTCACATTTATCCGAGTTAAAAAAGAAAATGTCATTTTATAGCAACTATTTAGAAAGAAATAGCGAATTAAACTTGTCTTGAAAATGATCGTTTGGCTATTTAGTAATTTCAGAAGCAACGAATATTTTACTTTCATTATATATATATACTTCTCTTTTAATAAATGAAAGAAATTCTGAAAGAAATTGATTAAAGAGACAATTTGGAAAAATAAATATTTCATTTGAAAAATTATTTTGAAATAACAAACTTAAAGATATTAAAATGATCATGAAAAAAAGTAGTGAACATAATTTCAAGAAAGTAGTCATGATATGTTTTTAAGCAAAATATGCTCAGTTTCATATATTCCATTTTAAATAAAAATACTTCAAAAAATTAAACCAAATTAAAATCTTATTTTAATCTAATTTATCTATATATAATCAAATTTATTGAAATTTTTACTCATTAAATGTTATTTATGAATTATACGAATTTATGAAGATTATTGAATATAGTTAACGTGTATAGTTATTTAAATGATAAATATGTTGAATTTCGTATATTATTTACAGCTGTAAATTTTTATTACTTATTCACTATTTTAAATTGCTTATTATGCATGAGTATTTATTTTTATTGATTTTATTATTGATTTTTTTAAATTAAATAATATAATGCTATAACTAAATCAGATAAAAATATTTTATAAAGAGGTAAAATAAGGTATTCATAAATTAAACAAAAATTACAAGAAAATAAACAATTCATTTCATTAAATAGAAAATTTTGCAATTATGTACACAATACTTTAATGTTATAGTAACATGTTTCCACACATTCTTCTATATTAAATCAATTTATTTAAAAATATTGAGGCATTCATTCATAACGCGTTATATTTGAATTTCTGGTTTTAATAATAGATTATTTGGAGCAGTTTTATATGAAATAAAGCTCTGAAGCCACTTGGTTTCAAACCAGACGTTCATCAGACATACAATAGCTGATAACAAAGACATGACTTGGACTAGAAGTGAAGATGTCCCTACTGTAATTTAATCAATGATCTATTGACTAGATTCCAATTATTTGAATACGTAATAGTTAACGATAACTTAACGATAAAGTATTGAAATAACACATGAAAAGTAAATAGAATAGTGTTAAGCAATTTTCAATAGGTTAATTGCGTTAGATATAACTAAATATTAAATAATAGATAAAACTAAAAATAATTTTTGGGAAATTTCTGAAAAAAATTGAAGTTAACCGAATGTTTAAGCGTATTATATTTTCAAGGTTTATGAAATACTCAATGAAAAAATTTAAATCACTTTTCTGGGTGTACATATTAATTTTAAACCTGAACATGCTAAGAACGTTGGAAAAACCTTTTTATAGAATAAGAGAAGTAGTTATATCTATTTAAGAAATAACACAATAAAAAAATTCCCCGTTGTTTTAAACTTAACTATCAATTGTATTTGTCAATGATAGTAGTTTTAACAAATATTGAAGAAAGAGCTTTATAGAGTTTTGCGATTCTTCATAGTATATAAAATTTGGCAAAAATTTCTTCTGGTTAAAATATTTATTTTTTTTTTTTTTTTTATAATTTATTATAAAAAAATAAATTATAACATAATATATCTTATGGTGCATTCTAACAATATGAACAACATTGTAGAAGACTATCTTTATTGTGAGAACAACATTAACAATAAGAGAAAAGGCATCTATTTATACTGATGTTCCAAAGAACATTTAACAGAAACATATGTGATTTTATAATTAAGGACTTATTTTTTTCATCGATCAGTTGTCTAACATATACAGTATATATGGTACTCGAAAAATAGATAATTTTTCTATGCTCGGTATTAAATAAATCATTTTTTAACACGGATAATTAGATTAAATGCCTGCCCTAAATAAACAAAGCAGCCAAACACTTTCAAAATTGTTAATCTATGTCTTTTTCAGAAAGGTTAGATAAAACGATTATTATTTTCCATATCATTCTTTAGGAACATTTAACCCCATTATTCCTACAAACTTCTACTTATACAGCAGTTCATATCTAATGATTCGAATAAATGTGTAAACTTTATGCACATCAAATTATAATTATTAATTAATTATTAAGTTTATTTACAACGAATCAAATTTTCATTTAAACAAATCTATTAACATCAAAAGGATATATTATTTGGTCTGTACAGGCTACAGATTTGGATCTAAATATGTCTGCAATTTCTCCAACTGTAACAGTATAGAGTAAATTTGCATGTCATTTCTTCTGGAATCGCAATTCTCAGTTACGAAATAAGTATAATAGGGTATATGACACACCATGAAGAGCAATATGTATCGCTTTCAGAGAATTTTTCAATCATTTTTTTCAATAGTAAGCAGTTATTGGGCATCATTTTAGTTATATCAATATTTAGATAAGAATGATGACTAGCATATCAAACAATAAATTTTTCCTGTTAATACTGTTCAGCAATGCAGCTAGATTTAAACTTTGAATAAAGTTACAATATTACAATAGTGATAATGTATTAAATAATTCAATATGTATGTAAAAATAATTCTATATGCATGCTATTAACATTATTTGAAATAAAATCGGCAACCCTGTTTAAAATGTTCCAATTTTATACTATATAATTAATTAAACTATTTGCTGAATAATTCTCACGAAATACAAAACCTTACAATGTACTTGATGGCTATATAAATTTAAGATCAGTATAATATGTATTCTTATTATCCATAGTGTAATTATTTTAAAACTTCACGTCTTCATTGCGCTTCTCATGATATAATAAGCGTGATATTTTAAACAAACTGCAACATTTAGATACAAACTATTTACCAACATTTTCCATGATGAAATGTTTATTTATTCAGATTCCTTTCATGATATCTCAAGAAACTTAGACTCCATTTCTCTTCTTCCTAATGAATGCACTTTGAAAACAAATAGTTTAGAAACGGCAGAGTAAACTGAAATACATAGTTACATTGAGCTTTGCATTTCTCCTTTAATGATAATACATAGGATAATATTTTCATAATCAAGATAGCTGTAGTTAACTTCTCAAATTGATACGCATAATACATCACTGTTATGAATTTTCAAGGTATATTATTTAACTATAACAGTATAAAACGTTAAAATGGATGCTTGACATAATTTTAAAACAAAGTTTATAATTATAATATACGTTAAAGTTACCAGACATAACTTGACACTTTATTAGTTCAATAATCTGAATAATCAAAATATAAAGAAACAACTAACTATATGAACTTTAAATTAACACTTTAAATTAATCGATGCATAGGACTAAACTTTGGCATGCTATTCCAGCAAAAAATATGAAGAAAGAAAACAAATCATGAGACATATTAATTTATTATTTTTTTAATCTTTAAAATTCGGTAAATTATTTTTTACTATTTGAAATATTCAATAAATCTTTATTTATTCCTAATCATTTTATGTGAAATATTTTTTATTTCTATCAGAAAAAAAAATTTCCTTTCAATTAGAATTAAGTTAAAAACTTTACGTTTAAAAATTTTAACGCTTTTGAACAATATTTTACATTAATAATTAATTTAATTTAATGCATTCTCTTTCTTTAAATTTGATATAAGTTACTCATAAAACAAACATTTATGCTGTTAAATTTTTTATTTTATGTTAAAAACTATAGATGTATCTATATCTATATAATTATATGTATAATCAAGCAGCTAAAAAAACAACTACATAATAGAAATACGTTTAACTGTAAGCCCAAAATTTTTAACATTGTTCTTCCTATGACTGAAGAGATAAATTTAACATATGAATAAATTTGGAAATTTAAAATGCTATCTATATATATGTACATGGGAAAAATAATTTGCATACAATATATATAGAGAGAGTATCTAAATAAAATACTGAATTAAAAATTACATTGTAAAAGCTTTTGAAGTATTTCTGAATTTTTTCATACGTTCTCTTTATTAATATTACATTGGAAACAAGGATAATATTAATTCATTAATTAAACTTTTTAATAATTAATATATTTTTTACATGCAATATGTATATATATATTAATCTAAGGAAACTATAAAATGAACTATTTTTTCAGCCAATTCTACAGAATCAACATCCAAGTATTTCTTAAAATATTAAACATCGTCCATTAATAATTCCCAAGTTTTTATAGTTCAAACTGTTCATTCACTGTTTATTAGTTCCTTTAGTGCTTAATTATATATTTAATTTAATATTACATACTTTCTTTTTTACACATACTTTTATCTTTTTTTTTTTATTATTTAGTATTACATACATACTTTAAAATTTCTACTTAAAGTTTTCGAGTCGCTATAATATTAAAATGGAAAAATTTTATTTTCTGCTGCATAAACTTTTAAGTTACTAAATGAAAGTAACAGCGTAGAAAAAACCGCATTGCATAAAAGTTATCATTTCATCAAAAATTAAATTATAGAAATCTTTTTTTTTTTTGCAAGTGTCTTAGAATAACGAAAAAATGTTTCATATGTAGAACGTCAGGTGTCATAGAAAGCGATATTCACGTAGATGATCATGGTGCCTCTCCGTATGAACGACCAATTGATGTCATAAAGAATTCATTTAATGTCCCGTAAGCAGAAACATAACACTTTTCCATGTTATTTGTGATCTTATAAAGAACATTTATGAAGAAAGAAAGCTGTACTTATTTGTAAGTGGACATTTCTTTTTTCATATATTAATTTGTTTGGGTTTTTTTTTCAAGATATTTAATTTTGAGGATAGTTGGGATTGTATTTTAAAAAATGAAAAAAAAAAATTTTTTTTTTTTTGAAGCTAAAAGCAATAGTAAAATGCTTTTTAAAACAATTATTCTAATAAATCAAAGATTATCTTTTTACAGTAGTTATTATTCAGATCACTTGAGATGTCTAAATAATATATTATCTGAATAAAGTGGACTTTTTGATAAATTTGTTTTAAATACATTAGTAAAAAATGTTCAAAATTTCAGCAATAATCTAATTTAAGTTCATACATGTACTAATATTTTTAAATTTTGCAACAAACATAACTGCATTATGACAGTTATTAATTATTGAAACAATGATTAGAAAACTATATTTAATTACGATTGAATTAATTTATTTTACCATTAGTAATAGTAATTTAATAATGGGTATATTACAAAAAATTATAAAATACTCCTTATTTCAATTATCGAAAAAAAATTACATAAACAAATTTTCTTTTATAATCTAGAACTAATGAAATAATGAATTAATGAAAAAAATTAAAAGTATTAAAAAATGTGTGTTTCAAAAATGTTATTTTTGATTACACTATATATCTATCATGCAGTACATAATACACATAAACCTTCAAGTCCTAATTAACATATTAAATACACAAATGAGACCATTCAATTTTCAAAAATATGCATGCACTTAGTTAAAATGTTCCAAACTGGACTATTCATTCATTTTTTTTTAACCCTAATTACAAAATGAATCTTTAGTACCCAGCAGATAATTAACGAACACATAATTAAAAAATAATAGTGATAATGGTTCTATAAAAAAAACTATTTAATATTAGTTTTAATTTATATTCAGGGAAAATATAGGAAAGGTATTATTTTTCCATAAACCTCATTTCTAATTACATTAAACAAAAAATTAATTTTAGATGCTTGCTATTCAAAAATTTTATTAAAGGCAGCATTCAATTATGAGGTATTTCTTCAATAAGTGTAGAAACATCGTGATTCTTGTGTTTGCAATTTTCATAATTAAAGATTCAATAGTTTTCTCCATTTTAAACGTTAAAATATGACCTAAAGATTTTAATAAATATGTTTACTTGAAAGTAATATTTTTTCATTTATTTTAGTAATTATACCATTTTTTTTAAATCTGCAGATTTAAATAAATGGTACAATTAAATATGCAAATTGTGTCAAAAATAAATATAATTATCTAATAACAAACATAGATTTTTGCACTATAAATAAATCAAGGAATGATTAGAATGAGTACAATAAATTTGGTATATTTAAAGTCGCGTTTAAACTATAAAACAGTTAAAATTTCTAAATGAAATAATTTTTTAATTTTTATTGCTTTAATATGTATAAAAATATAATTTATTGATTTTTAAAATGTAATTGCAATTTTTATAAATATATTTATTTGAACAAGAAACTCAATCTTTTATTAAATTAAAGATTAAATATTAAGTTTTTTTAAGTAAATTAACTTGAAAATGACGATAAACTTTATACTCTACAAAGTTAAATATACACTTAATTTAACTAAATGTAATAATTATATATTTCTTTCCGATACATTGATTACCATGTAAACTAATTTATGAAGTTAATAAATTTTGATATTTTTAAAAGTCTATTATAAATATCAAACATTGAAATATTCTTCTGAATTACCAAATGAAATACAATTAAAGTATAAAAAAAAGGAATCTTGCATGTTTTTTTTTATCTTATTACTCCTTAACAACAATTCCAATATCACATTACTTTTATTTCTCAGAACAAGTGGTTACTTTGATTTTTTTTATCTGAGCCTAATTGTTAACTTTTTTTCAATAATTACTCTGAACCATTGTTGATATTAAGAATTTTTATTGTTTTGCGAAAAATCTATAAATGCATCCACAAACCAAATATGTACAACAAACTTCAGCGTTACTTAAATCAATATTTCCATCATAACTAAGCTTGCTTCGAAGTTTTCATAGACAACAGCCTTTGTTATCACGCGCTTCATTAACACCCATTGAATTTTCGGCATGGGCGAAAGCGTTTCCTCTAATTGATTGAATTTGGTGAAAAGGAATTTTATTTCACATTATCGATACTTAAAGCCAATGGATAGATCCGATGCAGTGGAAAAACTTCTTAAATCTTTAACTGATAAAGAAGCAGACAACAGCAGCAGACTCGTCTTTAATTGCTGCGTAATCGAAACAGCAATTTATTATTCTGAAAGTGATAAGCAACATTGTGATGCAAGCATGGTAAATAGAAAGATTTGACTTGTACGATATTCTAGTCATTTAATATGTGCTGTTAGTTTTAACTCAGTTTAGTTAAGCTTTTTAGCTCTTTAGGGCAGTGTTTAGAACGAATTACCCAGAATATAGTTTTAAACAAATTCGTTTTAAATTTTTGGAAACATCGATTAACCTGTCATTATATCATACTAGCAATATAAAAATTGCATGTAGTTTTGTTTTCATAAATTACTTTTATTTATGGGAAAAATAATTTGTAAATAAGACATAAAATAAAAGTAAATTAAACATTTCATTAAAATTTTTTTAAATAAAAAAGTAATTTGTATTAAAGTTATAACATACTTTTCCATGTTAGTTTATTCATTTATGGAAATTTACACAAACTTAGAAGGAGAAAAAAAGTAGAAGTGCTTATTATCTTCTTTTTCTATTATCATAAATTGACACAACTTTCAGTTGATATAATAAAATATTTATTCACATTCCAAAATACATATTCGAGCAAACGCCCGCCATCAGCAACTCCGTCGCGTTCCTTTTCTTGCCCTTGCTCTTACATTCGAATCCCCGTACAAGACAGCGACCTTATATGGAGTTACAGGAGGAGGAGTTATGGAGGAGTCTCTTGTTCGTGGCGCCATCTGTTGTCATTTATAATAACAAATAGTTTACATGCTTGAACTAAAAGTAAAAGACTGCTTGTGTTCCAATCATAAAACAATAATAATCACCTGAACTAATATGTTTTCCAATAATTATTCCTGTTTTATTCTTTAAATGTAACCAGTATTTTGCTTAGCACATAAAAGCGTTAATTTTGAATATTTAGTCAGTAACATTTATTCATACTTAATTATGTACCAAAAAAAGCATTTTGATGTCCTCTTCTGATTTGCTTATAATACGGTTTCTACGGTAATAAAATTTTAAGCAAACAAAATAAATCTAAATTATAGAAATATACGAAATAACACTATAAGAGGGAATGCTAACTTATTTGGAATATTTCGAATGATTAAATATATAACTATATTAGTATGATAAATTTATGAATGTTATATCCCGAATATTTATTGATAAGGCTGTTAAAACTATTTAACGAAAATTTGTAAAGATAATTTTACATATTTTATCTGGTGAAGCAAAGTTGCAGTTATGTGGTTTACAATATCTTCATGTGCAAATTAAATAGTATAAGGGCACCTTAAAATTTTATTATGGTCTTATGCATCATGGTAGTTAACGCATTTAACTGATGGAGTTATAATTATAATTGAGCTCGATAAATTTGAATACCGATAACGAATATTTTATGCCATTAACAAGGTATGCTTAAATTTTAAAGATGAAGAATTTTTCAAAATGTTTTTAGTGAAGGAAGCTTTTATTGTGCTGTACCTAGGACTTCAGTGACAACAAGAATTAACGTTGGCCCACAAAATAGTGCTGCTTTTATAAAAATAGATATTCATAAAAAAGACGAATAAAAGAGAATAGAAAATAAAAAGTGTGCTTAAGTTTGTAATTTTTTTTTTCATTCAATGAACACATTTTCTTTTTATTTTTAAATTTAATATTTATTATATATATATATATATATATATATATCATTAAAGCTAAATATTAATTGTATCATGTTAAAAGCGATTTATATATTTTCCTCCCATCAAATAATTAAACGAAATATTAATAATTATTTATCCAAACCCTGAACAAAGAACATTTAAGAAATATTAGTGTGTCAATCGAACCATTAATCAGTTTTAGCTTTAATGCATTAAAGATGTTCCAAAAATATAATTTGTATGATTAAAAAGGACAATAAAAATATCCGAAATTTTTCAGAAGCATTCAAGAATTCTGAGCATTTGCCTTATGCACTACTAGGAAGGTAAGGGTAGGCTTCTAGGTAAAGCTTCTAGGAATACCTAAGAGACACAAAACTTTTCTGAAGCGGAAAAGAAAGAACAGCATCATATTAATTGCATATTAATCAAATAAATTAACAATATTATCTTGGTCAACAGTAACAAACGCAAACTAAATGCTGGGCTATCAAAGAGAATTCCAATTGTTGTCCATAAACTGTGATGCAAGCCTCACATCTATGGCATTTCAGACATATCTGTGACAACCGCGACAGCTGTTGTAACCATTCGAAGCAGCTGTCAACAGGGGGACATTCATCAGTGCCATATCCTTAGAAGAAGTAAACAAGGCCCACTAAGACAGTCGATAGAATAGGACAATCTACTAACTACCACTCCCTATCCACTTATGCCAGAATGTGGTATATAATAGGATACGAACATTTCTATTGAAATGAGTAAGAGCTTTCAAAGAGTTTATGGCTGCGAATATAGTTGCATTATTATTGGATACGTTATTTGTATAAACAATGAGCCACCCCGTATGCAGATGACTATTTATTAACTTTGCATTAGTATAATCACCAAACTTACTATTTTTATGCTAGTGTGTGAAAAAAAAAAATATTTATGACAATGTTCTTAACATCTACTGTGCTATCTCCCTCTACTGTGTGATACAAAGTTTCTATATGATTTTGAATTGTCTAAGTTTTATCCTACTCTTCCTAAAAGTTCATATATCTAATGCTTAGACATCTTTATTTATGAAATTTAAGTTTGAGATTTTTTTTTTTTTTTATTTCCTAATTAAATATAACTAATAAACAGAGTATTTAATAATTATGTTATTATTTTTCATAAATTTTCAATATTTAAATATATCTCTATGGCATATTATTGAGAAAATAGCCATAAAACGATGATAACAACCAAATAACACTATAAATTTGTAATACATTCATCAGTTTTGAAATAACTCATTAATTTCTTATTTTTACATTTTCAATTACATGTTGGCTAATATGATTACATTGAAATATAATAAATAAATAATTTAGTATAAACTTAATTGTCCTGGAAAAATGTCTATAACTTTAGTTTCTACAATGTTGTTTAACCTGCAGTGTACCAAATTGTCAAGAGTATTTAATATGATTGTACAAGGCTGAGGTTTGCGTCACTTTAACTAATATGCAGACTCATCTTTCTATAGCTGGAGGTATTTAAATTTATTTATCAATGTAATCAGAGAAGTAACTGCTTCTGAAACTCCCAGGAAAATCTTTCTACATTTAATTGTATAGTATATTTTTATAAAATAGTTTGAACGTTTAATTTATCTCTATGCTGAAAAATATTATACACACACACACTCACGTATATATATATGTATGCTGAAAAATGCAAAATATAATTAACTGCATTTTTAGTACAGATTAAATCTATTCAAGTGCCCAGAAAATTAAAAAAATATACTAAATCTAAATATATTGATTTAATGATATATTTTTAAAAGATACAACTAAATTATTATTTATTATAATTTCGCCGTAATTAATTATACAGTATCAATAAATTGATTCCGTACCTAATATATTATTTCTGTACTCTGAAATTCATAAATCTAGAGGATAATATCCAGAATGAACATTTCTAATAAAATTTCTATTAATTAATACCATTACACATAAATCTATTTCAGGTACTTAAGCAATATTTAATACAACTTTTTCTTTTATCTAAGATTATGTTGGTATATCTTTAAGAAATAAAGATTGAGCACTCATCATTAAATTACATACAGCTAAATGGGTATTGGAATTAACTGTTTATACGCGTACAACTTAGAAGATTATACTAACTGCTTCCAGTGATAATGCCTACTAATGTTCGAAGGACGTAAAGCCATGATTGGCATATTCACTACATCTAGTATTAGCAAGTTAATGCGGCTTGCAAGACACCTAATGCATTGCTTTGGAATAAAATTGCAATATTGAATACAATTTATCAGTGAGGTTAACGACCATTCATGCGATCGATCATTGCATTTATTTAGTTATCATCATAACTGCATTAATTGCATTTATCGTAAAATAAATTATCATTAGAAAACCTTGAAACTATAATAAAAATTCAAATTCCCAAATATTTTAGGAATGTATTTTCTTATTACAGATAATGTAAGTTATAATAGGGTAGAGTAATTACAGAAGTGTTAAAATTTAACGTAACAACATTAGTAAAAACTTTATCCTCAAAATAGAAGTAATTTCTAGAATTAGTATGCATTTGTAGGTAATGCTTTATTTATCTACGTAAATCAATGTTTCGATTTTTTTATTTAAATACAAACTGTTGTTATGCACATTAATAGAGCTTAGCGAGTGACAAGCACTTTGCGCGATGCCATACTTTTCGGATTCGAATCCCGAAGGTACCATTTATCATTTTAGTGGTTTGGAATCCACTTTAAACAGTAGGTCTCGTTCTAATATGACTGCAGAACGTTAAAGCGTAGGACTGACAACCCTACAGTGTAAAAAGAAAACATCCACTGTCTCGAAATCTGCCAGAAAGCAGATGGTCTTGGCGTACAATGGACGTGTTGCGCCAATGAAGAATAATAATTTATATTTCTATACACGAAAGAGAATTTTTTAAGATCATTTTAAAAGTTATTTCTTATATGAATGCATATCATTTAAGATAAATTTTCTTCGCCAAAGTTGTTATGGGCTTAACATAAAAGGTTGGTTTTAAAGCTGCTATATTTATTTTCTGGTATATCAGAAATTGCATTAATACGGCATTGTAAGTGTAAAAGTTTTGCATTTTTAAATTGAGTATTATTTATTACTTACAACTATTATGTGTCTGAACTAGTAAACAATAATAACTACCTCAATTTCTATAAAAATAATCAAATTTAAATATTTATGTAAGGTAACATAAATTTGTATTCATAATTAATATAAAATATCAGAAACACAACTTTATAAAGGTGGAACTGCTTATAACATGACTATTTTTTTTACTTCCAAATATACAAACATTTGGAAAACGCACTAACTCTAATACGTTGCATGTTAAATATTCATTTTGATCCAGATCTGTGTGTATAGAACTATTTACATGACTGCGTTTAGTTCAGTAATGGAGTTAGTTCAGGTTCAGTTTCTTCCGCAATAGTATTTAGAATATTTGATAAGCAGTTATACTGACATGAAAGCTATGTAATTTTTTTTTCAAAAGTTTTGCATAATACAACTGGAGTGATAATTTTATTATTAAGAAATTAAAATTAATAATAAATTCTGGACTATTTTTTTTTTTTTTAAAAATTCAACTAATATTCAACGTTATAAATCAAACTTATTATTTTCAGAAAAAAATACATATTTTATAAAAAAAAATCAAACTTTTTTTTTTTAAAATTTACTAAAACAATTATTAGAAAATTTTCGATTTTATTGGAAAGGAATACCACGGAATATATTATGTGGGTTCTTGTTCAACAAAAACCGGTAAACACTTAATATTGAAACAATATTTCAAGCAATATATTCCAATATATTATTGGAATAATATTACAAGATATCGTATTACCAACTTTAATGAGTAAAACAAAATTAAATTAATGAAATTTAAAAAATAACCACAACATTTCTTAATTTGTTTAGCCGCTTCACCACATTAAAAAAAAAGGTATGTGTTTATGAAATTAGAGGAATAACACGCTAGAAAATTTCAAACTATTTAGTGTATAAATTTCACTACATAGAAATGAATAAAAAGCATTAAATAAAATAAAAAAATAAAGATATTAGAACTGAAATATTTCGACTTGAATACATCTAATCAAATACAATATAGACAAATAAATAAATTCATCCAAATTAGTTTATAAAATTTAAAAAAAAAAAAAACCTTAATCGTCTTTTATTTAATGTTGGAGATAAATTTAGCAAATAGAATAAAAATAATAAAACTGATAAATAAACGCAAATTTTTAAGAAACTATATCTGATAATAAAATATATTAAATAATTTATTAATATAATAATATATTTAAGTAATAAAATTATATTTCATATTAGTCTGGCGTTGGTAATATGCGATGCACATGCTTCAAAGTGTAATACAAATGTCATGCAGCTCTTTTTAAAGTAAACCATACAAACGAAAATATATACAATTTTTAGGAAATATAATTTAAAAAATTAAACATTTTTTTAAAACTAAATAAACACATCTAGTCAAATACAATAAAAAGGCAAATAGGCATGTAACTAATTTCATCCAAATTGGTTTATAAAATTAAAAAAAAAAAAAAAAAAAAACTTTATTCCTCTTTTATTTATTGTTTTGAGACATTTTTAACAAATAGAATAAATAAAAAGTGTTTTTTATTTATTCTACTTTTTATTTTAAAGTAGAAAAACTATTTCTCATAATAAAACATTAAATAGTTTATTAATATGATGATATACATAAGTAATATAATTATATTTCATATTAGTCTGACGTTATATTTCATATTATGTGATGCACGTCCTTCAAAGTGTCACAAAAATGTCATACGGCCCATTTAAAGTACACATTTAGTAAAATACAATAAAGACAAATAACTAAATTCATCCAAATTAATTTAAAAATTAAAAAAAAAAATACTTTAATTGTCTTTAATTTAATTCTTTGAAATAAATTTAACAAATAAAATAAAAATAATAAAACAAAAAAACAAATACTGCATCTGATAAAAAATTATCATAATAATTTAATAAGATAATAATATATTTACGTAACAAAATTATATTTCATAATATGTGATGCACGTCCTTCAAAGTGCAACAAAAAAAGTCATGCAGCCCTTTTAAAGTAAATCAAACAAACAAAACACACACATAACTAAATGAATGAAATAAAGTAGATATTTATTATAAAGCAGACATTTTCCGCGTCTGTTTACAAATGCTTCATTAAAGTGCACTGTCCGATTCTCCCAGGAAACGGGCTGAAATCGGAGTGAATGAACTAATTACTCACAAAAGAAAACAGACACCGAGCTTGTAGCGTATTGAAAAAAAAATGCAGTTAACAAAGAGGATTTTTCCTACCATGTTATTTATTGCTCTTTTCAAAACAATCCTTCTGTAATTTCTCCAAACGTTTCAGAAGTTCTAATGAATGAACGTATTTATAGATAGTTTTTTAAAACTTCTTTCAAGAAGCTTATTATGGAATTTTATTTATTTACTACATTTTTTTTACCAATACGTTCTCGACGGTCATATTTACAATAAACGAACTTTAACCTAATTTGCTGAAGAAATATTTGTGTTCAATTTATTTTTGTCAGTTCAGTAGAATAGGTTTTCAAACCGTTTTTGAAGTTAGGGCTGTTTGAAAATCATACGAGTAATTTTGGATGCACTATATTTATTATAATAGTTAAGAAAATATTACAGAAAATATTGATGCGATGAAAAATAATAAAAATGAAACATACCTTAAGTTTATTTATTCCTCTGTTTACAAACTATACATATAACTATATAAATGAAATAAAGTAGATTTTATTATAAAGCAGCTAGCTATTTCTACCCTAGGCATTTTCTTCAATGTTAAGACATATATGGAATTGCAAACTCTTATTTTTTGGCCAATACTGTGAAGATTTCCTCTCTTTTTATACTTAATTACGGTGAGTAAAAATTTCTAATTGGCATAACTATAATATTGTAGTAATTTTAAAGCTAATAACATCTTAAGAAAAAATAAATTCAAAAGAAACATTCTATAACGATATTATTATAATATTCATTTGTAAACGCATTTTTAAAGATTTTAAAAATTTCAAACGGCATATAAATTAAACTTTGGGAAGTAAAATAAAAACTTTAAAAAATAATTTGTTATACAATGAACAAGTCACAAAGAGGATATAAAAATAATGAATAAATTTACAGGATAAATATAATAATATTAAATTACAATTATTTAAAATTTCAGGTAGAATTGAAATTTTTGAAATGCTAGTATAAATGCATGTATATGTATTTTTAATTTTACAGGTATTTATTCTTTTTATATTATATTCCTATAAAAAAATCTACCAAGTTGAAATTTGTCTGTAGTTCAAATGGTTTCAAATTATTTAAATTCAAATAAAACTTAGTTGAAGATAAATGTTGAACAAATCTGTAAAAACTGAAAAAAAGTTCATGATATAAATATCATCAGATGAAAACAGACCCAAATCATCATTTAATACAAGTATAAATATAAATGTTCTAGAAAAATAAACACTTTTCAGAATGTAGTAGTCTACAGTGGGACTTAGAAAGAGATTAGTAAAGTTAATTAACTTGAGAACAGATTCTCGATAAATTTAAATTTTAATCAGAATGTTAGAAGAACAAATGCGGTGTAGCAGAAACCTAATTTTAGTCATGAAGATCCAGTGCAAAACTAGCTTTTATTCTGTACCTGTTTCTTAAAGTAAAATAATAACTGTGTTTTTTAATTACATGTTGAATTCAGAAAAAAAATCATTTATTTCTCTTTTGCCTCCATTGTTAAAGGCGTAAGTAAAATATACGAAACAAACCCAGTAAAAGAAACACAATAGCAAGGAAAATGTCTTGTTTTTGCAGCAAATTGTTACTTCTTCGAGTCTCACAGTTATATATATTTAGAGGGTGTATTGAATTAAATTATATGTATTTTTTTGATTTTCTATCATTTTTTTTAAATTTTAAACTGAAATTAAATTATAATTTCAAAATTTTTTTTATATATGTTTTTTAACTGTAAAATAAATAAAATAATTACAGAATTTTAAATATATTAGAAAAGAATTGTTTTAAATAATTAAATATATATACACATAATTTTAAATATATTAAAAAAGAAAATTTTAAATTGATTTTTTAATTCGTTTTTCACTGTTTTAATTTCAAGTCAAAGTTTATATATATATATATGCATATTATTTAGAATGGCAAGACAATACAAAAGTCGAAAAATAGAGAATAGAAAGCGAAAAAGAAAAATGTTCACAAAATAGCTCAATAAACTTGACCAAAGGCATTGCCTAAGAGTTCCATTGCTAGCCAGTATTTCGCCGTCTCGTATTTTCCATGAGGTGACAAGCATCAATGGAGATGACCTCGGTTAGTATGGTAATATGAGTATCTTAATTGGAGGAATCTACATCCATTTCTTGAAAAGAAATCTGCCAAATCCCAAAAACTCCGTATTGTCCAGTTGTCCAAGTATCCACTAAAGCACAACATGGCATTTCCAAAAATGCAAATAAATAATAATAAAAATGCATATAAATAATAATATACATGTAGTCAAATACAATAAAGACTAATTAATAAAGACAATACAATAAATTCATTCAAATTAATTTATAATATTAAAAGAAAAACTTTAAATCCTCTTTTATTTAATGTTTTGAGATAAAGTTAACAAATAGAACAAAAATAATAAAAACTGATAAACAAACATTATATGTTGTATAAAACTATATCTGCAACTTAATTTTGATTAAGTAAATAAAATTATATTTCATATCAGTCTGTCGTTCCTAATATGAGATGCGTCCTTCAAAATGAAATAAAAATGACATACAGCCCTTTTGAAGTAAATCAAAGAAACAAAAAATACACATAACTAAATGAATGAAATAAGTAGAATCTTATTATAAAGCAGACATTCTCCACGTGCGTTTACAAATGCTTCATTAAAAGTCACTGTCCGATTCTATTTGGAAACGGGGGCTGAAATCCGAGTGAATGAACTAATTGCTCACAAAGAAAAACACACACAGAGCTTGTATGGCACTGGAAAAAATGCAGTTATGAAAGAGGATTTTTTCTGCCGCGTTATTTATTGCTCTTTTCAGAGCAATCCTTCTAATTTTCTCCAAACGTTTCAGAAGTTCTGATGAATGAAACTTATTTATAGATATTTTTTTAAATTTCTTTCCAAAAGCTTATTATGGAATTTTATTTGTTTACTACTTTTTTTACCAATACGTTCTCGACGGTCATATTTACAATAAACGAACTTTAACCTAATTTGCTGAAGCCATATTTGAGTGCAATTTATTTTTGTCAGTTCAGAAGAATAGTAGTTCTCAAGCGTTTTTAAAGTAATGGCTCTTTTTAAAATCCTACAAGTAATTTTGGATGCACTATATATGTTATAATAGTTAGTAAATATCACAAAAAATATATATATATTATAATGCCATGAAAAAAAAATATTACAGAAAATAATTATGCAATGAAAATAATTAAATGATACACACCTTAAGTTCATTTATTCCTCTGTTTATGACAAACATAGGCCTGGAGTGTCCTAGCTATTTTTTTAATGTTAATTGAAATGCAATATACACTGAAGTGACAAAAGTCATGGGGATAGCAATATGCAAATTTTCAGATGCCAGTAGCATCGTGTAAGAACAGGTATAAATGCGCAGTGCTTTTCGCAGAGCTTTCATCTGTTCAAGTTATTCATGTGAACAGGTTTTGACGTGATGATGACCGCACGACGGGAATTAACAGACTTTGAACGCAGAATGTTAGTTGGAGCTAGACGCATGGGTCATGCCATTTCGGAAATCGTTAGGGAATTCAACATTCCCAGATCCACTGTGTCAAGAGTGTGCCGAGAGTATGAAATTTCAGGCATAACATCCCACCATGGACAGCGCAGTGGTCGGCCGCCTGCATAACGACCGACACCGGCGACGTCTGCAAGAGTCGTAAATTCTAACAAACAAGCAACACTGCGTCAATAACCGCAGAAATCAGTTTGTGGGACGTACAAGGGACTTGTCTGTTAGAACTGTGCGGAGAAATTTGGCTTTCTTGGGCTATTCAGCAGAAGACCGACTCGAGTGCCTTTACTGACAGAACGACATCGCTTGCAGCGACTCTCGTGGGCACGTGAGCATATCCGGTTGGTCCCTAGATGAATGGAAACCGTGGCCTGGTCGATGAGTCACGATTTCAGTTGGTAAAGAGCTGATGGTAGGGTTCGAGTGTGGCGCAGACCCCACGAAGCCATGGACCCAAACTGTCAGCAAAGCACTGTTCAAGCTGGTGGTGGCTTCGTAATGGTGTGGGCTGTTTTTTTTCATGGAATGGACTGGGTCCTCTGATACGACTGGACCGAACATTGACTGGAAATGCTTATGTTCAGCTACTTGGAGATCACTTGCAGCCATTCATGGACTTCATGTACCCAAACAACGATGGGATTTTTATGGATGACAATGCGCCATGTCAAGCCACAACTGTTCGCGATTGGTTTGAAGAACATTCTGGACAATTCCAACGAATGATCTGGCCACCTAGATCGCCCGACATGAATCCCATCGAGCATTTATGGGACATCATCGAGAGGTCGGTTCGTGCCCAAAATCCTGCACCATCAACGCTTTCACAATTATGGACGTCTATCGAGACACCATGGCTCAATATTCCTGCAGAAGACTTCCAACGACTTGTTGTGTCCATCCCAAGACTTTTGTTACTTCAGTGTATATGTATGAAATATATGAAATGCAAATTCTCATTTTCTAATCAATACATTGAAGGATTTTCTCTTTTTTTATACTTAATAAGGGTGAGAGTAAAAATTCCTAATTGCCATAACTATAACATTGTAGTAATTTTAAAGCTAAAAAATGTTAAGGAAAAATAAATTCCAAAGAAACAATCTATAACCATTTTATTATAATATTCTTATGTTAACGCATTTTTAATACGATTGTAAAAATTCCAGATGACATATAAACTTAACATAGATTGGGAAGTAAAATAAAATTAAAAAAAAAAAAAAAAAATTTGTTTTATAACGAATAAGTTTCAAAGCGAACTTAAAAATAATGAATAAATGGTAGTTAAATATAATTAAATATTAAATTACAATTATTTAATTTTCAGGTAGAACAGAAAAATTTTTAAATGCTACTATAAACATATGTATATATATTTTACTTTCCAGATATTTATTCTTTTTATATTATATCCATATAAAAATCTACCAAGTTGTAATTTTTCTGTAGTTCAAATGATTTCAGATTATTTAAACTCAAATAAAACTTAGTGGAAGATAAATGTTGAACAAATCTATAAAAAATTGAAAAAAAAGTTCATGACAAAAATATCAGCAGATATAAAAATTTTTCAGGATCCAAAGCATCATTTAATACAAGAATAAATATAAATGTTCCAGAAAAAAATAAACACTTTGTAAAATGTAGTAGTCTACACTGGGACTTGGAAAGAGATTAGGAAAAGTTAATTAACTTGAGAACAGATTCTCGAGAGCTCTATAAGATAAATTTTAATTTTAATCAGAATGTTAGAAGAACAAATACGCTGTAGCAGAAACCTAATTTTAGTCATGAAGATCCAGTAAAACTAGCTTTTTATTCTGTACCTGTTTCTGTAAGTAAAATAATAACTGTGTTTTTTAAATAAACATGTTGAATTCAGAAAAAAAAATCATTTATTTCTCTTTTTGCCTCCATTGTTAAAGGCGTAAGTAAAATATACGAAACAAACCCAATAAAAGAAACACAACAGCAAGGAAAATGTCTTGCTTTAGCAGAGAAATTGTTACTTCTTTGTGTCTCACAGTTTCACATATTTAGAGAGCATATTGAATTAAATAATATGTATTTTTTTATATCAGTTATTTTTTTAATTTAAAAATTTAAATTAAAATGTAATTTTAAAATTATGTTTATATATTTCTTTTTTTTACCAACTAATGAAGAATTTTAAAAAATATTTTTAAAAAAATTAAAGAATGATTTTTTTAATTGTTTTCACATTTTTAATTTCAAATCACTGTATTTTTGCTAGATAAGGTGACTAAATATGCGGTTTAAAATAAGTACATATTTTATAAACATGCATTTAAAATTCAGCAAATGGATTTACTAAGTTGCTATTCTAAAAGAAATACGTATATCTTAGAAATTATGAGATATTTTTTGTTTTTCAGGTTGGAAATTAATTTTTAATTAGATATGGAATAAAATGGTTTTATCAAGCCTCAATTTTTATAACCTATTCGGATATTAAGACAAATAAAAAAAGATACGTTTGGAATATTTACTATTAAATTTAAAGTAATTTGAAATTATTGTACATCGGTTAAAAATATATTTTTCTTTTTAAAGTTTTGCAAATTTAAAGCTTTATAACTTATTTTGAATTCTTATTTTATAATTTCCAAATCTCTCATAAATTAGACCAGTTTTTAATTATCCTTTGACTTAAGTTATATGGCTGTTTTTCTTTGAATTCTGTACGAATACTTTAGAGAGGGGGTATCATTGAAATTTATAAGTTGATAACCTTCCAAGATCTTAATAATACAGTCATTTACTTGTTAAATTCCATTAAAAATGAATAGTTTAATAATAACGATTTTTTTTTACTTTCATATGTATAATTCCTTTTTCCTAATATGGTCAGATAAAAGTATTTTGTTTCCACAATATTTCCAATCATGATGTATTAAACCACCATTGACCACCAGTCCATAAAAGACATCATCACAAGTAATGACAACAAGAAGCATAGCAAAAGGATAACGGATGCATTAGTGTATAACTACTTTCTGAACCATCTGGAAGCCTAACGAAACAAATAGGTCTGTTGTCATTAAGTATCATTCAATCTTGTTTGTAGCAAAGAGAAATGTCCGCAAGGTGATCGTTGCTGCAATTACCTTTAATTCTAGAAACTCGTTTGTGTTTCCAGTGCAGTGAATTCTGTACTTGAATACAGGAAAAACCCAATATTATCTCTGTTCAGATGAATCACAATTATGTCTACAACATCATGATGATCACATTTAAGTCTGGTGAAAACGCGGCAAAAGAAAAAAAAAAAAAAAAAAACTGCATAAATCTCACTAAATAATACAGGCCTTTAACTGAAATTATGGTCTGGTATAGCATTGAATTTTATTTCGGCTACCTCCTAACATATAGTGTAGGTATATTGAACATACTATACTATTCTCTGTTTTATTGAGCCTAATATATTACCTTACTTTGAATAAGACATTCCTGCGACCATATTTCAACAAGTTGATTTGGTTTGTGACTTTTTGCTTATTCTGAGCTAATTAGACCGGGACCTACAGTTTAATGGGGATTCGAACCACTCATAAACATCTATGCCCCCCCAGGATACGAACCTGAAGCATGTGGTACCAAAGGCTAAAGCAAATTTCAACAGTACACTACTCAATGACTGTGCGAAACACGAAATATTAAAAAATTCGTCAACTTCAATCTAATTTCATTACTACCCTATCGAACACATCTGGTCTATGAATGCCAAACAATTGCAGGAGCATATATAAACGGTGACTACACTAGATCAATTTTGACAAATTTTAGAAGCACTATGATTTGAAATATTTTAAGAACACATCAAAATATTTTTCGTTTATGACACGTCAGTTATTGACAGTCTTGGCGACTACGCAAAATAATGTTTTCTTTACATTTCTCAATTCAAAAGGGATCTGAATTTCATTGTTTATAAAATTGTCTTTAATATTTTTCTTTTCTTATATTCTATTCAGATTGCCAGCAGTGTGTATTTTTAGACAAATAATAAAGACTTCTCTAAAAAATAAGAGATTTTTGTTTATATAAAATATTAAAGGACAATTACTTTTTGAATAGAGAATGCAAATTAATACTTTTGTGTCTTTGGGAAGGATTTGAGAAATGTACTGACAGTAAAATTTTTCATAATTTTGATCATATATTTACATTCATTGTTTCTGTCATTTAAAAACAGGAATTTAATTCAATTAATTAAGTTCATTTTTTTTCTTGTTTGTTTCTAAAAATTTAAATTCAACAACAAAAATTATAATCAATGATAATATATTGTTTAATTTGTTTTTGGGGAACATATTTCGTTCATTCTGTAAATGCAATAAGATGCTTGGGTATGATTATTATTTTAAGTATTTATGGGATTACTGAGAATTTAAAATATGGATTTGAAATTTTAATTTGAGTATAAATTTCTGAAATTTAAATTTATACTTATTTTTAGACTTGATAATTCTTTAAACAAAAAAGTTGAATAGTTTCAACAATAAACAATTTACTTTTAATGACAATTAATTTACTTTCAATAAACTATTTAAACTAGATTATGAAAATACAATATTAATATAGAAACAAATCTTATTTATGTTATTTCTTGGCATATAGAATATAACTATATATGCATCAATAAATGTTACTGAAAAAATATTCAAAATTAATGCTTTCATATGCTAAGCAAAATATTGGATACATTTAAGGAATAAAATAGGAATAATTTTTGCAAAACATATTACTTTGACTTGATAACTACCATTTTATGATTAAAATACAAGTAGCCTTTTTTTTTTTTAGTTACTGCTTTCAAACACTACTAAATGACTATTTTTTCCCTTCAAATTTTTATAAAGGAATAAACTAACATGGAACGGTATATAATTTTAATACAATTTACTTTTATTTTATGCTCTATTTACAATTAATTTTTCACAAATAAAAATAATTTATGAAAAGCAAATCTATAGGCATTTTTAAATTGCCTGTATGATATAAAGATGGGTTAATCAATGTTTTCGAAAAATTAATAAAACTTAAAATGAATTTGTTTAAAACTTATTCTGGGTAATTAGTTCTAAACACAAGAACTAAAATTTATAGCACATATTAAATGGCTAGATTATCGTACAAGTCAAATATTTCTATTTACCATGTTTGGCTCACAATGTTGCTTATCACTCTCAGAATAATAAATTGCTGTTTCGATTACGCAGCAATTAAAGATGTGTCTGCTGCCGTTGTCTGCTTCTTTATCAGTTAAAGATTTAAGAAGTCTTCCACTGCAGCGAATCTATCCATTGGCTTTAAGTATCGATAACGTGAAATAAAATTCCTTTTCACCAAATTCAATCAATTAGAGGAAACGCTTTCGCCCATGCCGAAAATTCAATGGGTGTTAATGAAGCGCGTGATAACAAAGGCTGTTGTCTACGAAAACTTTGAAGCAAGTTTAGTTATGATGAAAATATTGATTTAAGTAACGCTGATGTTTGTTGTACATATTTGGTTTATTGGTTCATTTAGAGATTTTTTCACAAAACAATGAACATTTTTATTATCAACAAAGATTCAGCGTAATTATTGAAAAAGAGTTAACAATTAGGCTCGGATAAAAAGTCAAACTAATCACTTGTTCTGAGAAATAAAAGTACTATGATATTGGAATTGCTGATAAGGAATAATAAGATAAAAAAAATCATGTAATATTCCTTTTTTTTGAAGTTTTAATTGTATTTTTAGTTAGTAATTCATGAAAATATTACAATATTCAATATTTATAATAGCCTTTAAAAAATATCTGAAATCTATTAATATCATAAATTACTTTGTTTATTAATCAATGCATTGAAAATATATTTATTACGTTTAGTTAAATTTAGCGTATATTTAACTTGTAGGACAATTAATGTTTATTTTCATTTAAATTAATTTATTTAATAAAAAACTTTAATAATTAATCATGATTAAAAAAAGACTGAGTTCATTCTTCAAATAAATATTTATAACAATTACAATTACATTTTAAAATCAATAAATTATACTTTTAAACAAATAACTTTTTAAATTATACATATAAAAATAAAAAAAAATTATTTCATTTAGAAATTTTAATTGTTATATAGTTTAAACACGTCTTTAAATTTACCAAGTTTATTATACATTCTAATCATTCCTTCATTTATTTATAGTGCAAAAATCTATGTTTGTTATTAGATAATTATATTTATTTATAACAACATTTACATAAACTCATGTTTGTGAAAAATTGCAACACCATGAAGGACTTACGCGAATGAGCTGAAATTTTTCAGGAAATGCAAATTAGCGCATGATATGCAAATGATTAGAATTTCAAATCCGTAACGGCGGTTGGATCCGAATAAATAGACGGCTGTGACCAGGCGTGTATGGTTATCTGTGGTTATCTGCTAGTGGTAAACGTTAGCTCAATCGTTACTTATGCCTCTTCGACGAAAGAGAGCGAGAGTTGAACAACTAACAGAGTTTGAACGGGGAGAATAATCGGCCTTCGTGAAGCTGGATTGTCTTATCGTGCAGCCGCTCGTGTGCAGCGTAACATCAGCACAGTGATGCGTCTTTGGAAGCAGTGGACGGACGAGTGTCAGACAACTCGGAAGTCCGGAGTGGACCCCGAAATGTGACATCAGCACGCGATGATAGACACCTGGTACGCATGGCGCTGACGGACTGTACAGCTTCCTCTAGACAATTGGCAGCACAGTGGTCAATAGCTACAGGTGTTTCATTGTGTGCTTCATCAATTCGTAGACGTCTGCTGCAGCGTACACTGCGCGCAAGGACTCATTTATACATGATCCCTCTCACGCTAAACCATCGCCGCCTGCGGCTACAATGGGCGGCTCAGCATAGAGACTGGCGTGCTGATTGGCAGCATGTTGTGTTTTCTGACGAATACCGCTTTAATTTGTGGTACCATGATGGCCGCATTCGTGTCAGACGCTATGCCGGTGAACGCCATCTTCCGGAGTGCATTATCGAACGCCACAGTGGACGAACACCCGGAGTTATGGTCTGGGGTGCCATAGCATATCATGAACGATCTCAATTGCTAAGAATTGTGGGCAATCTGAACAGCAAGCGGGACATCAGTGAAGTTCTACAGCCCCAAGCTGTTCCCCTTCCTTCAAAGCTAGTCAGGCGCTGTATTTCAACAGGACAACGCCCGCCGTCATATCGCTAGACTGTCCAATCCTTCTTTGCAACGCGGCAGGTACAGCTTCTTCCTTGGCCTGCGTATTCCCCGGATATGTCGCCGATTGAACATGTGTGGGATTTCGTTGGTCGGCGTCTCGCTCGTGATCCTCGTCCTATTGCTTCTGCAGACGAACTTTGGGTGCTCATACAAACAATATGGAATGCTCTTCCTGAGGCAGACATTCAAAATTTTATTGACTCCATGACACGTCGTAGCAGCACTTATTTTGCGGCGCGTGGTGGGCTACAAAAATGCTGATTCCGATCTCTTGTTATTGTTTGTTTGCTTTTGAACATTTAATCATTTATTTGTACCACTACCACTGAACTGGTATTAAATTCCATTGAATTATGACGATTCCTTCATGGTGTTGAAATTTTCACAAGCATGAGTTTATTTAATTGTATCATTTATTTAAATCTTCAGATTTAAAAATAAATGGTATAATTACTAAATAAATGAAAAAATATTACTTTCAAGTAAACATATTTATTAAAAACTTTAGGTCATATGATCACAATTAAAATGGAGAAAACTATTGAATCTTCATTAAGAAAATTTCAAAGACAAGAATCACGATGTTTCTTCATTTATTGATGAAATGTCTCATAATTGAATGATGCCTTTAATAAAATTTTTGAATAGGAAGCATCTAAAATTATTTTTTTAGTGTAATTAGAAATGAGTTTCATGGAAAATATAATACCTTTCCTAGATTTTCCTGAATATAAATTAACATTAATATTATATAGTTTTTTTTTATAGAGCCATTATTACTATTATTTTTTAATTATGGGCCCGTTAATTATCTGCTGGAATGGAACCTGTGTACTAAACATTCATTTTGTAATTAGGGCAAAAAAATGAATGAATAGCCCAGTATTGGTTATTTTAACAAAGTGCATGCATATTTTTTGAAAATTGAATAGTCTCATTTGTGTATTTAATATGTTAATTAAGACTTGGAGGTTTATGCGTGTTATGTACTGTACGATATACATATAGCATAATCAAAAATAACATCATTAATTTGAGACATTCAGTTTTAGATTAAAAGAAAAATTGTTTATGTAATTTTTTGATAATTAAAATAAGGAATATTTTATAATTTTTTGTAATATATCCGTTATTATTAAATTGTTATTACTAATGGTAAAATAAATTAATTCCATCGTAATTAAATATTATTTTCAAATTATTGCTTCATATAATTAATATCTGTCATAATGCAGTTGTATTCACTGCAAAATTAAAAATATTAGTACATGTATGAATTTAAATGAGATTATTGCTGAAATTTTAAAAAATTTTATATATAAAACAAATTTTATCAAAATCTCCAGTTAATTCAGATAATATATTATTTATATATTTCAAGTGATCTGGAATAATAACTACCATAAAAAGATAACTTTTGATTTATTAGAGTAATTGTTTTAAAAGCCTTTTTACTATTGCTTTTAGCTTCAAAAAATATTTTTTTTTCTTATCATTTTTTAACTACTATCCCAACTACCCTCAAAATTAAATATCTTGAAAAAAAGAAAAACACAAATTAATATATGAGAAAAGAAATGTCCACTTACACATTACAGCTTTCTTTCTTCATAAATATTCTTTATAACATCACAAATAACATGGAAAAGTGAATGTTTCTGCTTACAGCACATTAAATGAATTTTTATGACATCAATTGGTCGTTCATACGGGAGAGGCACAGGATCTTCTATGTGAATATCACCTTCTATGACACCTGAATTCTACATATGAAACATTTTTTTGCTCTTCTTCTGAGAGAATTGCAAAAACAAAAGATTTTGGATACAAGTTTCAATTTTTGATGATATGATACATTTTTATGCAATGCAGTGTTTTCTACGCTGCTACTTTCATTTATTAACTGAAACTTTATGAGGTAGAAAAATAAAATATTTTATTTTAATATTAAAGCGACTCGAAAACATTAAGTAGAAATTTTAAAGTATGTATGTACTACTAAATCCAAAAAAAAAAAGAATAAAGTATGTGTATATAAGAAAGTATGTAATATTAAATTAAATATATAATTATCCAACAAAGGAACTAATAAACAGTGAATGGACAGTTTGAACTATAAAAACTTGAAAATTATTATTGAACCATGCTTAATATTTTAAGAAATACTAGATGTTGATTCTGTAGAATTGGCAGAAAATAGGTCATTTTACAATTTCAATGCATGTAAAATATTAATTATTAAAAAGTTGAATTACTGAATTAATATAATCCTTGTTTCCAATGTGCTAATAATAAAGAGAACGCGTGAAAAAAATTCAGAAATTCCTTTAAAGCTTTTTTGCCATGTAATTGTTTAATTCAGTATTTTATTTAGATACTCTATATATATTGTAGGTAAATTATTTTTTCCCACGTATATATATATAGGTAACAGTTTAAATTTCAAAATATATTCATATGTTAAATTTATCTCTTCAGTCAGTCAATGTTAGAAATTTTTGGTTTACAGTTAAACTTATTTCGATTATGTACTTGGTTTCTTAGCTCCTTGATTATACATATAATTATATAGATATACTTATAGATACATCTATAAATTTTTAACATAAAATAAAATTTAACAGCATAAATGTTTGCTTTATGAGTAACTTATATCAAATTTAAGAATGAGAATGCATTAAATTTATTTAATTATCAGTGTAAAATATTAGGATAAATAGTTAGGACTTTTAAATTTAAAGTTTATAATTCAATTTTAAGGGAAAATGTATTCATGGAAAAAATGTTTACATCAAATAATTAGAATAAGTAAAGAATTATTGAATATTCATAGAAAAAATAATTTAGTGAATTTTGAGAATTAAAAAAATAATAAATTAATATGTCTCATGAATTATTTTTGTATCTTTATAATTTGTTTTGATAAAATATCATACAAAAATTTAGTCATATGCATCGATTAATTTAAAGTGTTAATTTAAAGTTCATATAGTTAGCTCTTTTCTTTTTATATTTTGATTATTCAGATTATTTAACTAATAAAGTGTCAAGTTATGTCTGGTAACATTAACGTATATTATAATTATAAAATTTGTTTTAAAATTATGTCAAGCATCCATTTTAACGTTTTATACTGTTATAGTTAAATAAATATACCTTGAAAATTCATAACAGTGATGTATTTTGCGTATAAATTGAGAAGTTAACTACAGCTATCATGATTATGAAAATATTATCCTATGTATTATCATTAAATGATAAATTCAAAGAACGACCTCAATTCACTTATGGATTTAAGTTTTACCATTGTCATTTCTTAAACTGTTTGTTTGCAAAAAGTACATTCATTAGGAAAGAAGAGAAATGGAGTCTAAGTTTATTGAGATATCATGAAAGGAATCTGAATAAATATACATTTCATCATGGAAAATGTTGTTGAATAATTTGTATCTAAATGTTGCAATTTGTTTAAAATATTACGCTTATTATAACATGAGAAGCGCGATAAAGACGTCAAGTTTTAAAATAATTACACTATGGATAATAAAAATACATACTATACTGATCTTAAATTTATATAGACAGTAAGTATATTCTACGGTTTTGTATTTCGTGAGAAATAATTAGCAAATAGTTTAATTCACTATCTAGTATAAAATTGGGAAATTTTTAACAGATCGCTGATTTTATTTCAAATAGTGTTAAGAGCATATATGTGCACGAATTATTTTTAGATATATAAATTATTTAAAACATTGTCACTATTTGTAATATTGCAACTTTATTCAATGTTTAAACTCTAGCTGCATTGTTGAACAATATTAACAGAAAAAAGTTTAATGTTGATATCCTAGACATCATTCGTATCTAATAATTGCTTTAACAAAAATGATGCCCAATAACTGCCTACTATTAAGAAAAAATAATTGAAAAGATTCTCCGAAAGAGATACCTATTGCTCTTCATGGTATATCATACACTCCCTGTATTTATCTGAGAAATACGGTTCTAACTACTCTTATAATAACTCTATATTGTTACATTTGATAATCCATTTTCCCTATATTGTTACATTTGAGAAGTTACAGACATGCCCAGATCCAAATCTGTAGCCTGAGCAGACCAAATAATATATTCTTTTGGATGTTAATCGATTTGTTTAACAGAAAATTTGATTCGTTGTAAATAAACTTAAGGAATTAAATAATAATTATAATTTGATTTACATACATTCATTCGAATCATTTGATATAAAATGCTGCATAAGTAGAAGTTTATAGGAACAATAGGTTAAATTTTCCCAAAGAATGATATGGAAAAACAACACTGTTTATCTAAACTCTTACTAAAAGTGTTATATTAGCACCCTGAAAAGAGTTTGGGCTGCTTTGTCCGTTTAGGGCAGACATTTAATCTAATCATTCGTGTTAAAAAGGATTTATTTATACAAAGCATAGAAAATGACTTTTTTGCCATATATACTGCATGTGCTAGAGAATTGATTGATGGGAAAAAAATTAACTCATTATTTATGTAATCACATATGTGTTTGTTACATATTCTTTGAAATATCAGTATGTGGGCTGACAGGAAGCCCTTCTTTTCTCTTATTGTTAATATTGTTCTCACAATAAAGATAGTCTTCTACAATGTTGTTCATATTGTTAGAATGCACCATAAGATATATTATGTTATAATTTATTTTTTTAGAATGCACCATCGTAGATAAGTGCTTATATGATATTTTTTTGTAATTAAGAATTTTAACCAGAAGACATTTTTACCAGAAATTTATATATTAAGAAGAATCGCAAAACTCTATAAAGGTATTTCTTCAATATATGTTAAAACTACTATCATTGACAAATACAATTGATAGTTAAGTTTAAAAACAACGTGGGAATTTTTTTATTGTGTTATTTCTTAAATAGATATAACTACTTCTCTTATTCTATAAAAAGGTTTTTCCAACGTTCTTAGCATGTTCAGGTTTAAAATTAATATGTACACCCAGAAAAGTGATTTAGAATTTTTTTCATTGAGTATTTCTATAAACCTTGAAAAATATAATACGCTTAAACATTCGGTTAACTTCAATTTTTTTCAGAAATTTCCCAAAAATTATTTTTAGTTTTATCTATTATTTAATATTTAGTTATATCTAACGCAATTAACCTATTGAAAATTGCTTAACACTATTCTATTTACTTTTCGGCAAAGTTATTTCAATACTTTATCGTTATTATCGTTAACTGATACGTATTCAATAATTGAATCTGAATGATAGATCATTGATTTTGAATATTATGGGACATCTTCACTTCTATTCCAATGTCATGTCTTTGTTATCAGATATTCTATGTCTGATGAACGTCTGGTTTGGAAAACCAGTGGCTTGAGCTTATTTCACATAAACTGTTCAAATCATTCATTATTAAACCAGAAATTAAATATAACGCTTTTATGAATGAATGTCTCAATATTTTTTTAAATAAATTTATTTAATATAGAAGAATGTGTGGAAACATGTTACTAACATTAAAAGTATTGTGTACATAATTGCAAAATTTTCTATTTAATGAAATGAATTGTTTATTTTCTTGTAATTTTTGTTTAATTTATGAATACCTTATTTTACCTCTTATAAAATATTTTATCTGATTTTGTTATAGCATTATATTATTTTAATTTAAAAAAATCAATAATAAAATCAATAAAAATAAATACTGCAAAGATAATAAGCAATTTAAAATAGTGAATAAGTAATAAAATTCCCCATAGCCGTAAATAATATACGAAATTCAACATATTTATCATTTAAATAACTATACACGTTGACTATATTCAATAATCTTCATAAATCTGTATAATTCATAAAATAACATTTAATGAGTAAAATTTTAATAAATTTGATTATATATAGATAAAATTAGATTAAACAAAGAGATTTTAATTTTTTCCTTTTTTTCAAAGCATTTTTATTTAAAATGAATATATGAAACGACATATTTTGCTTAAAAACATATCATGATCTTTGAAATTATGTTCACTATTTTTTTTCATGATCATTTTATCTTTAAGTTTGTTATTATTTCAAAATAATTTTTCAAATGAAATATTTATTTTTCCAAATTATTCTCCTTTAATCAATCTCTTTCAGAATTTTTTCATTTATTAAAAGAGAAGTATATATATATAATGAAAGTAAAATATTCGTTGTTTGAAATTACTTTTAAATAAGCTAAAAGATCATTTTCAAGACAGGTTTAGTTCGTTATTTCTTTCTAAATAGCTGCTATAAAATGACATTTTTTCTTTTAACTGGATAAATGTGAACTTTCGTCAGTCTTTCATTCAAGAGAAATTATTTGAGCAAGACTTTTGTTTCCATTCCACATTGTGTTTTACTTGTCATTTTAGTTTCATTGTGATTGTGCAAAAAATGGCTTTTCTGCTTGAGCATATCCTACAATTGTTGAGACACTTGCTTTAATAAATCACTTTTGAAACAAAGAGCATTGAAAACTAGAGTAGTCTGAGTCTGTCTCCTTTATTAGGAAACAATTCATTACTTACAGAAAAATTTAGTAGCTTTTTGATGTTAATTGATCTGTTATTTCAAAATTGCAAATGTCACCAATATGTTTTCGTTAACAATACGCGTTTTGTAATTACAAACAATTTGTTCTTCAAATAATAACAATTTAAATGTACGATACCAATGCTGTTTTCTTAATTGTTGTAGTTAACATAATAAATAATTTTTGAAAATTTACCTTTAGCATTTGGAAATTAAATTAAAATTATGGCTTTGTCTCACCATTCTGTCTTCATGTAATGTGCTTATTTGCTTACTAGAATGTCTGCAAAAAAAAAAACTGTAATTCTTTTCTTAAATGATAAAAATAAAATATTGTTCATCAAAATTAATAGCTTATATAATTATTTCATCAAAAGAAATATTTATCAAATTTCACTAATGATAGTTTTGAATAATTAAGTTTAATGTATGTATTTCAGATCCAATATTTCATTCAAATTGATTTTTGTTATTATTATGTACACACAGATGTTTAAATCCATGAAGTAGCTTCATACAATATAATATATGAATAAAATTATCCGAACTATTTACTAGTTTATTTTTTTTAAAGCATTTTTTTTTTTTTTGAGATAAATTTAACCAAAAAGAATAAAACAATAAAACTGATAAAACAAACACTATATTAAAACTGTAAAAAAAAAAATCATAAAATTATACAATAAATTATTAAATAAATTATTAATATAATATATATATATATATATATAATAAAATATAGTTCATATTAGTTTTGTCTCGTTGTTATGTGATAACGTCCTTCAAAGTGTAATAAAAATATCATGCAGCTCTTTTTAGTAAAGCAAACAAACAAAAATACATAATAAATAAATACAAAACATCTAGTGAAACACAATAAAGACAAATAACTAAATTCATTCAAATAAGTTTATAAATTAAAGAAAAAAATCCTAACTTTATTTAATGCTTTAAGAGATTAATTTTAAAAATAGAAGAAAATAATATTTAAACAGAGATAAAAACAAACACTATATTAAAAACTGTCAAAAAAAATATATCTGCTAAATAATTACATCAAATAATTTATTAATATAATATATATATAATTTTTTTTTTTTATTTCCAATGGCAGGCTATTGCAATAAGTAAGTGCACAAAAAAAAAAAAAAAAACAAGAAATAGAAAAACAATAAACGAGAAGCGAAGGAAATCACATTGTGACACGTTTAGGCCCATGAGGGCCCTAGCCTCCCAGTAACGACCATACACTGCAGATATATATAAATAATAGAATTATATTTCATAACAGTCTGGCGTTTGTAATATGAGATACACGACCTTCAAAGTGCAACAAAAATGCATTGAGCAAACAAAGTGCAACAAAAATACATATAATTAAATGAATGAAATAGTAGATCTTTTTATTATAAAGCAGACATCTTTCCACGTCCGTTTACAAATGTCATTAAAAGTCACCGTCTGATTCTCCCAGGAAACGGGGGCTGAAATCCGAGTGAATGAACTAATCACTCACAAAAGAAAACAGACACTGAGCTTGTAGCGTATTGAAAAAAATGCAGTTATCAAAGAGGATTTTTCCTGCCATGTGTTATTTACTGCTTTTTCGTGCCAATCCTTCTGTAATTTCTCCAAACGCTTCAGAAGTTCTAACGAATGAACTTATTTATAGCTATTTTTTTAAAACTTCTTTCAAGAAACTTATTATGGAATTTTATTTATTTATTATTTTTTTTATCAATACATTCGCGACGTTCATATTTACAATAAACGAACTTTTAACTTAATTTGCTGAAGAAATATTTGTGTCCAATTTATTTTTATTAGTTCAAAGAGTAGTGGTTCTCAAAACTTTTTAAAGTCAGTGCTATTTTAAAATACTACAAGAAATTTATTGCATTATATAGGCGTTATAATTGTTGAGAAAATATTTGAGTTCAATTTATTTAATAGTTCAGTGAATAGTGGTTCCATGACATTTTTTGAAGTCAGGATTCTTTTAAAATAATCCAAAGCATTTCTTTTAAACAAAATATTAGTTTAGTAAATATTAGGAGTAAAAAATTATATATTATAGTGTCATAATTAAATGGGGCTTATTAAGGAAAAAATTTCATAAGATGAAAAATCATAAAATGAAACACACCTAAGTTTATTTTTATTCCATGTTTATGAGAAACATAAGCCTGCCCAGCCATTTTCAATGTTGTGGTTATTATTATATTTGTGGCGCAAAAATCTCATTGTCAATGCGTTAAACTTTCCTTTTCAACCTAACATATTATCCCTATCATACCTCTTAAATTATTCATGTCAAAACTAAAGAAAAACAGACATATATTTTTTAAATTACTTAAAACCTTGCCAACACACCCCTGCATACATATATTGGGGTCTTCTGGAATTTGCAACTGTCTTATAATGGGTTTCCATTCATCCACCATAAGTTCAAACACAATTTTGAACTTGTAGTGGATGACACTCGATGGTAACTACAGCTTCTAATATTAACTCATTCATTAAATTCAATTAATTAATTTTAGTTTTTCAGATTTAAGTTGCATGTATCTACCAATAGATGGCGCCAAATGTAAGAGGAAAATTCTCTTGAACCTCATTTATAAAGGACTTTCTGCAAAATATAGTGTGAAAAAAGTAGAACTGACTTTAAAAGATATATATTACTTTGTTAACATATTTAATTGTATTATGGTGGGAGTTAGAAATCTTACTGAAGATAACACGTGATTGCTGTAATAAATTAAAGCAATTAATTGTAAATTAATTCTTAAATTGTAGTAATCTGTCTAGATATTGCACAAGCATTCTTCTTTTATAAGAATTCGGAAAAGTTTTCGCAGAAACATTACCTGAGTTGTGGTGATCTCGCCAACCCATGATGAGTGGATATGGCTACCAGTTCTTTCCGTTAACGTGCTATGTTAAGCCAAAATCGAAGCCTGAAAGTCCATAAAATGAGTTTCTTAGTCCTGTAGCATTGTTCAGTTATGAAAAATAAGAAACTTCAGCTTTTTCTTCTTAAATTTTTTTAATGTCTCACTTTTTAATGGAGGCTGCCTCATTTTATGCAAGTGTTACGATACCAATGGATACATTTCCCAATTTCCTGTTCAATAACTTTTCTTTTTAAAGTAGTTTAACTTACTAGTTTTCTTGAAAATTCTATTTTTAGAGTGGATGAAAGAGGTTTTCTTTTTCTTTTTTCCCTTGCATGCTAGTATTCTTAACATTGATATCCTCACAATCCAAAAATCCGCCCCTACAAAAATGTTATTGATTCATTTCTTCAAAAGAAAAAGCCTAGAAGTTCAACCTTCATGCATACCGGGGCTTTTAATCCCTTGATAGCAACCTTACCCTCAACGTGTAAAAAATAGCTGTGTCTTAACTCGTGCATACTTAGCATTTTTTATCCTTGACCGCAACCTTTACCTCAACGTGTAAAAATAGCTGTGGGCCTTAACTCGTGTATGTTACTGGAGTATTTGAATTTTGACAGCAACCTACCCCTAACGTGTAAAATAGCTGTGTCTTAACTCGTGTATACTTAAGCATTTTAATCCTTGATAGCAACTCCCTTTACCTCAACGTGTGTGTAAAATTAGCTGTGTCTTAACCTGTGTATACTGGAAAGTATTTTAATTCTTGACAGCAACCTTACCCCCAACGTGCGCCAGCTGTGTCTTAACCGTATACTTGCAAGCATTTTAACCTTGACGTAACCCACTTCGTATAACGTGTAAAAATAGCTGTGTCTTAACTTCGTGTATACCGAAAGTATTTTAATTCTTGGACAGCAACCTTTTACCTCAACGTGTAAAAATAGCTGTGTCTTAACTCGTGTATACTGGTGTATTAATCCTTGATAGCAACCTTTTACCTCAACGTAAAAATAGGTGTGCTGCACCTCAATACCTATACAATTACTTCGAATAAAACGCGATTTGGAATTACTTTTTGATGTGAAACGTCTCTTAACTTTCCTCAATGTTTTGCCATCAAATTTTCCAATGACGAAAAACAATAATAAGGTAATAACTTTTCATTTTTTATTGAAAGATGTAAAGCCAGTAACATGTTCTTACTTTGGAAGAAGCTTCCATTCTTATACAAATGCCTATACACGATTTTTAAGTTCATTGTTATTGATCAAGATAGTTATTTAAAATGTTGAAAACTATAACGCACTTTATGTAAACACATAACCTTATGCAAACACATTTGAATCTTTCAAAAAGGTAATTGATTTACTATTTGATAGTTTTAGTAAAATTTTAGCGCAGCAAAAAATAATAATTACTGACTTCCAAAACAAAAAGTAGTTGAAATTCAGCATCTTAAAATGAGACTAAACTACACTCATGTCCATAAATTAAGGATAATTCAGAATCACACAGAAATTGAACTCTAAAATAAAAAATTTCACCTGTTCAATTATCACACACATCTTGAAGAAGAATATGCAAATTACAAGAAACCACCAGATGGAGCGGATAGTAAGTCACAATGACGAGAGTGTAAGAGAGGGTATATAAGGAATGGCAGCAAAGAAGTAAAAATTGTTCACAAGCGCTTTAAAAGCCTTTCAGTGCAATAACCGCATAGTTATGGCACAAAGGAAGCATTTGGATGATTTTTTACGTGGTAGAATTATCGGACGACTGGAATGTGGACGTACCCAGCTGGAAGTATCCGAGGAACTTGAAATAGCCCAGGGGTGCCATCTCAGGCTTTGGCGACGATTCTAAAAGATGATGACTTCCAAGATGAACTGACCTGCATGTTTGCAGAGTGTAACGATGACAGGCCACATCTATCGGGATGTCATTCTGGAACAACATGTACGTTTGTTTCGGGGGCGCCATGGGTGCTGAATTTCTGTTTATGGATGACAAAGCCCCGTCCTCGCCAGAGCAAGCCTTGTAAACGAATGCCTTCAATTGGAGGATATCACCCGTATGGATTGGCCAGCATACTCACTGGACTTGAATCCAATAGAGCATGTGTGGGACAATGCTTGGCCGACGAATTGCAGCCCGTCAACTCCCTCCCACCTGGCGTCAATCGGAACTTCGGAGGGCATTGCTTGATGAGTGGTGTAATATTCCCCCAAGATCAGATTGATAATTTGATACTCAGCATGCCTAGGCGTTGTAAGGCCTGTATTGCATCGTCCGGGAGACATACTCCATATTAACCATCATACTAACCATGTTATACTGTTTTTTTGTAAATAGGTTCTTTTTGAAATTTGCTCCAGGGAGTAAAAATCTCAATTTTTATTAATTATGTCAAAACATATAGCATCTTTTTTTGCTCTTTACCTTTTGTTTAATAAATAGACTTTACAAATAAGTCAAATTTGTTTTGCTTCTGTCTCTTTTCTTTGCCTGAACTTCATTATCCTTAATTTATGGACATGAGTGTACTTCTATTTTTAAACTCAAATTTTACTGCAAATACATTTTTGAGAAAATTAATTCAAAAAAAACTTGTCTATAAAGACATTATCATAATATTCGGTATGTAAACTCATTTTTTTTTTTAAAAGATTAAAATTGAAAATGAAATAGTGCAATTTTAACGCAATTTGTGAAGTAAAATAAAAATTTCCAAACGTAATTTGTCATACAATGAACGAACATAAAATGACAACATGCTAAAAAATATAATTAAATGTTAAATTATAATTATTTCAAATTTCAGGTAGTATTGAAAATTTTAAATGCTATTATAAATGTGTATATATATTTTTAATTTTTCATATATTTATCCCTTTTTATATTATATACATTTCAAAGCAATCTACTGAGTTGAAATTTGTCTGTAGTTCAGACTTAGTGGAAAGTCAGCTGAGCAAATCTGTAAAACTGAAAAACATGACAAAATATCACTAG
>BPLR01002087.1:0-82700 GCA_021605095.1 Caerostris extrusa
GTTACGTATTAAGCAATGTCTTCCCTACTTAACCATGCAAGATGCAAGGGTTTCAACTTTATTATTTGGCTGTTGGCTCTCTTCTTTTCTTTTTTTTTTTCTCTCTCTCTTCTTTTATTTATGTTTTTTAGTGTTTTCGACTGGCGACCGACCGGGTCAGTAGAAAATGCGTCTTTCGATTAATTTCCAACGGTCAACTGCGCAAGAGCTGGCTGGAAAGGGCGGATCTGCGCATTTGTCCTGGGATTTCTGTTCTTTTTTTTATATATATATATATTTTTTAACTTTTTTTCTTCTTCTCTGGAAAAAATTAGATGTCTGAAAGGCATTGTATTTGTTGAAAGTTTTCTGTAAGTAATCTTTCGATGTGCAATTATGACTCACATTTTCTGAATTATTTGAAAAAACAAAGTTATATAATCTATTTTTTTTTTTTTAATACATGTGCAAATTTGTAGATATATGTACAAAAAAAGTGCATGTTGGATTTCGTCTTTTTTTTTTTTTAAATACATGTGCAAATTTATAGAAATTTTTGCAAAAAGAATGCAGAGTATGTTGGTTCTTTTTCTTGTTCGTCTTTTTTTTTAATACATGTACAGAATTTTTTTTTAATACATGTGCAAATTTATAGAAATTTTGCAAAAAGAATGCGAGTATATTGGATTTCTTTCTTGTTTCATCTTTTTTACATGTGAAAATTTTTTTTTTGTTAACGTGTTGGATTTCTTTCTTGTTCGTCTTTTTTAAATGCATGTGCAAATTTATAGAAATTTTTGCAAAAAGAATGCAGAGAATGTTGGATTTCTTTCTTGTTCGTCTTTTTTTTTTTTAATACGTTTGCAAATTTATAAAATTTTTGCAAAAAGAATGCAGAGTATATTGATTTCTTTCATGTTCATCTTTTTTGTAAAATACATGTGCAAATTTATAGAACTTCTTGCAAAAAGAATGCAAAGTAAAATATGAATGTTGGATTTCTTTCTTTTCCATCTTTTTAAAATACGTTTGAAAAATTTATAGAATTTTTGCAAAAAGAATGCAGAGTAAAAATATGAATTGGATTTCTTTCTTGTTCATGTTTTTTTTTTTTTTTTTAAATACATATGCAAATTTATCAAAATTTTTGCGAAAAAGAATGCAAAGTAAAATATGAACGTGCTTGATTACAATTGTGTGAGATTTTATCGATTATATTTTGATCATATTTTAATAAAAAAACATTTTTCTTCAGAAATAAAATTAAATGTTCTATAGTATTTAGGATACATTAAAATAGAAAGTCTTTTTAACTAAATATAAATGCAAAAAGTATATGGATTACTATAGATTAAATAACTGTTGAAATATGTTTGAATATTTAAGTTAATTATAATTTTTAAAATGATACAATTTATTTTGACTCAAGTTCTTAAGTAAATAAAATTTCATGGACACTTCATTTTTCGCGCAAAAAAGAATTTTTTTGAAATATTTCCTTACCATGCTTTTACATTTAAAAATTAATAATATTGTTATTATTTTTAAACACACAACTCATTAATTAACTATTTTTTTTAATTAAATCTTATTTTTAACATAAACTTTAGTAAAACTTGATTCTCAATTTAATGAGCAATGTTTATTCATGAAAGAAATTTATTATTATTACAGAACAGAATATTTAAACAGAAAATAGTAAAAAATCAAAATATTGGCTTTTTAATTTCAAATACATAACTAACGTTTTTTATTCTTTTATTATACAATACATTGGGTTTTTCTCATTTTATACTACATAAAAAAAAAGTAATTACTTTTAGTGAATTCTAATAAAAATTTATTTTTAAAAATATGCCTGTAATTGAATTTATTACGTTGAAGAATTTACTTTTAGGCAAGAAAGAATGTTTTGCAAGTATTAAGAAATTATTTAAGATATAAATAGAAAAAGAAAGGTTATTTAAAACATAAAATTTTTTATGTATAAGTCTAAGATTTTAAAGTAATTATTAAATAGTTTAATTTAAAAAAAAAAAAAAAAAAAGAAGTATCTTCAAGTTTGAAAATTTCACTTATTGCCAAGAAAAACCAACTGATACTTTTAAGGAATCTAACATTAATTAAAAAATAATTAATAATTAAATTTAATTAATAAATAAATTTATTTATTATTAAACAGTGTTTATGACTCACTTTATTTCACACTTCGACGAATAAAATATTATTCATATATTTAATCCATTAGAATATTTTAGTTTTATAAATAAATTTCATTCGAGAAATAATATGTATTTAAACCCAATAAAATTTTATGATTTCAAATTTCTCTAATGTGTTTCAGGTATTAATAATTTTATTTTAAAATTTATGCTTGGCTTTAAAATTTATGCTTGGAGAATCAATGAGAAAACTCATAACTGTTTCTATGATTTCTTTAGTGCCATGTTTCGTAATCATTAAAAATGGGAGACTGGATGAAAATTGTGATACCGTGTTCGACTGTGTTGAGTGGAGAATTTTCTGAGAGTTTCACTTTATGCAATACGGGAATGCGTAGCAATTACTTTTGAAAATTCTCCAGTAAAATCCTTTTCCTCCCCGCTGAACAAGATGGTACTGAACAAATCCTGTCCAGAGCAGAGGAAACGGATTCTTAAAGATTGCAAGATTTCTTATGAAGAGGGAAACCTATTTTGATGGAAAAGGAAAGAATGTGTGCAAGAAATAATTAAACTATTTTTAGGGTACCGACATTTTAAAGTCCTACCGGAAGGCAATGTCCTCTTGGCTTTACTTATCGGTGGACTGTTCGCGTAACACGAAGCCCAATAAATATTGTATAGACAACTTTATAAGAAAAAAAAAAAATACGAATATTGGAAGCATACAAACTCTTCTCAAATTATTATTTTCATATGCATGTAATAAAATTAGTCCATTAGCAAGTTGCATCTTTAACAATTAATAAAGTAAGAAAAAAGATTTGATCAGTAGTCAAAATAAATATAATGTTTAATTTACTCACAGACTTCAAAATTATTTTACCGATTCCTGGGTAAGAAACATTACAATGTCAAATATTAGGAGAAGGAGAATTGATTCTAATCAATTCTCCTCATCCTAATATTTGACATTGTACTAACATGTGACATTGTAAGGATTTTGAATGAAATGAAATGGATTTCAAAATAGGATATCAAATCATGATTTTTACTGCGGAAGGTATGTTCCCAAAGAAGAACATTTTAAATCAGAGATTTTTCAAAATTGGTTCTTCGTCTAAGTTATGCTTTTATTGCTAGCAACTCCCCCTTATGAGAATTAGTACAGTACGTCACACATGAACAATAATTAAGAACTACTAAATGATGATGTTGAACTACTAAATGTCTGCATTGTTACTAATGTAACAATGAAGTACTATAAATGTTCATGTTAAAATGTTGATAACTACTAAATGTTGATGTTGAACCACTAAATGTGTTCATTGTTACTAATGTAACAATAAACAACTATTAAATGTTGATGTTGAACCACTAAATGTCTTCATTGTTACTAATGTTACAATAAATGTTGATGTTGAACTATTAAATGTTGATGTTGAACTACTAAATGTTGATGTTGAACTGCTAAATTACTAATGTAACAATAAAGAACTACTAAATGCATTCATTGTTACTAACGTAGAAATGAATAACTACTAAATTATTTAAGCTAAGAATGTATACATGTATATCTTTTTAAAAAAGTAAAACATTGTAAAAACTGTATTTTTAAAACAAATAAAACAAATTTGTTCAGATTAGGGCAGCATCAAAAACATGGTGAATTAAGTAGATTTAGCAACAGATAAAAATTGAATCTCCAATATACCAAAATTATATTTAGATTAATGATCCTCAACACCTTATGTTATGGCTACAACGTTTATTTGTCTAAAAGCACTAGATGGCAGCATTGTGCAAAATGGGGCGTCGTACTTGAATGTTCTTTACAAGTTCCTTATAAAGTAAGTAATTCTTGTTATGGCTAAAACACTTGGAAGAAATATAAAACTAATATGGTATTTAGTTTCAATTACAGGTTTGTCAAAATTGTTGCATATTGGGCTTTTTCCGATTACAGAACGAGGATTTTTCATTTTCAATTATGTTAACTAAGATATTCATAAACTGGAGCGATAAATGTTTTTGATAAAAATAGTAGGTGTGATAGGGAATTTTATATTCTATTCTGTATAAAAGTTGCAAATGTCATACAGGAAGCATGCATTTATTGCTATATCCGAAAATGTTTCCAGACTTAAAAAAGATTGCTGATTATTATTAATTGTAATAGTCAGAAATATAATATTAATTTATGAGTTGCAAATTAAATATAATGTTAATCGTATTTTTATGGCATAGAGGAACTTGAACAAGCTGACTGGCGGAGTGGTGAGCTGAGGGTTAAATTTTAAACAATTGAACAGAAATTGATAATTTACTTTCAAAACATAACTATCTCATTATTTATTTGATTATCAAAAGATAAATAATTGGCTATTTTAAATATTTTTCCTGAAATGTGGTTTCCAAAGGCAGTGTAGTTGTCAGCTTTTATAAAATAGAAGCAGACAACTTAAATTGCAGTATTTCTTTTATTTTTCAAACTTTTAACCTTATAAAATTAAAAATTATTTACTTCTGGTTAAAATAAGGGGATTATTGTTATCATCATTTAAGTTACAAACCTGGATGATTTACATATATATATTATTATTATTATTATATATTGTACAAAATATCACTCACTCACGTTATTTATTTATTTATTTATTTTTTTTTTTTGGAAATACTGATTAGGGCAAAACAGAATTTCAACTACTTGTTCATAATAAAGAATTAGCATGTTTACAGAATAGTCATGCCAAATCAGAAAGTTCTGCTCAATCAGGAATTCCGTCACGTGACGTTGGCTGGCCAATAGTTGGAGGACTCTTTGCACGGGACACACATCAAGAGTGACCTAGTCAATTCATGGTATTACTGAAATGATCATTCTCAGATCTGATTTAGGAATTTTCAATTTCATTAACAGTGGATGCAAATGAGTGCTGGTGGAGCAGTCAGCCCACTCGCAGGCTTATCGATTCCTCCGAACATTTCGTAGTTGTTGGTTCGCCAGTGAATAGAATGCCGGATAGAATACTTGAGTTTCGTGGAGTGTAATTTGTCTTCTATAGATAGATAGATATAGATAGAGGGAGATAGGGGGAGGGCTCAGTTTCTTAAAATAAATTGAGTGTAGAGGTTTTTAAAAATACTATTATTTTTTTTACATAATAATATAAGGACCGCGACAACTAAGAAACATTTAGCTACTTACACAACAGTTCAGACAATATCATATTACACTCATGTCCATAAATTAAGGATAATTCAGAATCACACAGAAATTGAACTCAAAAATAAAAATTTCACCTGTAGAATTATCACACACATCTTGAAGAAGAATATGCAAATTACAGGAAACCACCAGATGGCGCGGATAGTACGTCACAATGACGAGAGTGTAAGAGAGGGGTATATATAAAAGGAATGGTGGCAAAAGAAGTAAAATTGTTCACAAGCGCTTTAAAAGCCTTTCAGTGCAATAACCGCATAGTTATGGCACAAAGGAAGCATTTGGATGATTTTTACGTGGTAGAATTATCGGACGACTGAAATGTGGACGTGCCCAACTGGAAGTATCCGAGGAACTTGGAATCGCCTAGAGTGTCATCTCCAGGCTTTGGCAACGATTCCAAGATGATGGTAATGTGAGTAGATGTTACAGCACAGGTCGCCCCCGAGTTACAACGCCGAATGAGGACCGGTATTTAGCAGTTACTACCAAAAGAAACAGACGGAGCACAGCATCAGACCTGTCTCGTGAGCTCTCTTCAGCTACAGGTACGACAGTTTCAAGGCAGACCGTGTACAGGCGCTTATGGCACATTGGTCTATATGCTCGTAGGCCTGTCAGATGTGTTTCACTTACCGTCAACTCACTGTCGCCTGCGATTAACCTGGATTATAGAGCATGCATTGTGGACACCGCAACAGTGGTCTTGTGTGATGTTTTCCGACGAGTCAGATTTAGTTTGCAGTCTGATTTTCGCCGGACTTTCATATGGAGAGCGCCAGGTACCCGTTACCATCAAGAGAACACCATTGAACAACACCGTTACTGTGGTGCAGGATGGCTCGTTTGGGGAAGAATTATTCTTGGTTCCAGAACTGACCTGCATGTTCAGAGTGTAACGATGACAGGCCACATCTATCGGGATGTCATTCTGAAACAACATGTACGTTTGTTTCGGGGCGCCATGGGTGCTGAATTTCTGTTTATGGATGACAACGCCCGTCCTCATCGTGCAAACATTGTAGAAGAATGCCTTCAATTGGTGGATATCATCCGTATGGATTGGCCAACATACTCACCGGACTTGAATCCAATAGAGCATGTGTGGGATATGCTTGGCCGACGAATTGCAGACCGTCAACCCCCTCCCACCTTCAACCGGAACTTCGGAGGGCATTGCTTGATGAGTGGTGTAATATTCCCCAAGATCAGATTGATAATTTGATACTCAGCATGCCTAGGCGTTGTAAGGCCTGTATTGCATCGTCCGTGAGACATACTCCATATTAACCATCATACTAACCATGTTATACTGTTTTTTGTAAATAGGTTCTTTTTTGAAATTTGCTCCAGGGAGTAAAAATCGCAATTTTTATTAATTATGTCAAACATATAGCATCTTTTTGCTCTTTACCTTTTGTTTAATAAATAGACTTTACAAATAAGTCAAATTTGTTTTGCTTCTGTCTCTTTTTTACCAGAACTTCATTATCCTTAATTTATGGACATGAGTGTATTAGCTTCTTCAAATGTTCTTCGGAGTTATGATCATACGCACTAAGTTTTCATCTCATCATAGTTCTTTACCCTTTTTTTTTTTTTTTTTTTTTCCTCTTGTCCTTTTTCAGCCCAGAATCAAGTACAATCTTTTAAAGATTCATGTGCCATCTAGTTCACTTAAAAGATTCTTATTCTGGAAACCAATCACTCGGGCATCTTTATCTACGTTTCCCTCAGCATTATGCAGTCCAATTCATAAATCACATCTTTCAAACATCAACAATTAACTTTCAACAACAACATTTCACCAATCTTGATGTCTTTTTCTTCATCTTGGTTCCAAGAAATTTAAAGTGGTAAGCATTAAGGAATGTTTTCTTTTGAGATCGGATTTAAATAACCATCTTCTTTTACTCTCTCTTTTCTGTTAGATACTAAATGCTTATTAAAATTTGGTATAATATTTTCAACCTGTGGTTGAGATTTCTCGGCCATTGTTATAATAGTTTTTAATTTTTTTTTGTTTCTTAAACTTTTCGTTATCTGACTTCTTTAGCTTATTTTTTTTAACTTGCTTTTAAAAGAAGACCCTATGTAAACGTTTATCAAAGAGGATCTCGTCATTCAAAGGAATTTTTCTCTTTTCATTAATGGTTTCCTTTTGAATTGCTTCGTAATTCATTGCCAGCTGGAATACGTGACATCAACATTCCTGGTTCAGAGAGGATGCTAAAGCCTCCCTGAACCAGTATTATGAGGATCTTCCTAACACTTATCACATTAGCTGTAGAAGCTAACAAGATCATTATTTTCTTCTCTTTTTTTAACAGTTGTGTAGATATTAAGAGCATTCATTAAGAGAGCTTGGCTGTTTGGTCTTCAGGGTGAAGAGCTTCCTCCTTTCAACGGACTGGGGTAGTATGGTGGATTAGAATTAACAGCCGGTACTTAGAAATCTCTTCAAGGATGTTCATATTATATTTTCTTACTTTTTTTATAAACAAAAATGATGTTATTATTAACATAAAATTTTTAAAGATGTGAATATATTCATGCCAGTAACACAATTATTTATCATATGCTCAATTTTTGCTTTAATTTTAACATCATCAATTACGATTTCAGCATCAAAATATTCTATTGGAGTAATCTTTTCCTTACATACATACATTAATTTAATATCATCATGAAATAATTTCAGATAGCTATATGCATCATGCACTATTTTTAATTATTGTTACCTCACTTCCAGTATCAATTGCTGACATTATTTTTGAATCAAATATTAAAACATCTTTATGAATTTCATTAGGAACATATTGAATATGAATAATTATGAATTTTTTAGGAACATTAAACTGACTGATAGCATTTTTTAGCATTGCTGAGATTGTGATACCTAAGTTTAGCATTATTGTTTTTTCTTCTTGCTCTTTTTAATAACTTCATACGCATTTAATTTTTTAAAAATTATTTTATTGTTTTACATATGCATAAAATAATTCGATTGAAAACTGAATACTAAATTCCTTTAATGACATACTGCTTCAATGCATTATTTTCTATATTACAGTTACGCCATAGCTGTTTTATCGTTAAAAAATATTGATCTAACGATTCGTTTTCGTTAATTTTCTTTTGACAAAAATTCACGTAACTGAATATAATTTCTACAGACGCCATATTCATATGACAATTTTTTTAAAATTTTGCCAAGACTTTTATTTTGGAATCTGACTGAATAAAAAAAACTTAGCTTTACTAGTTATAGAACATTTAGCATACTACATCAATTTATGGAATTCTGGTATTTCTTCAAAATTCTCCATCCATTTTTTATACATTGTATCAAATCATCCATAAATGGGTGTACATAACATTCAGCATTATTAAAATTAACACACAATCTAGACATATCCGAAATTATAATCTGCACACTATTTTCGTTTTCAATATCGTCATCAATAACGATGTCTTCGTCGTGAGATTTAATTTCTTCTATTTTAACTTCAAGAATTTTAATATCGCATAATAATATTGCAATATAATTAATAACTTTTTCTTTACTTCCTTCATTTCCTTCATATGTTTAGTAAGTTGCAATTAGAAATAACTTCGTTAATAGTTAGTGATTTGATTCATCCTTTCTATTTTAGCGTTAAATTCATTACTTCCTAAAGTGAAATTAATTCCTTCAAAGTTTTTAATTATCTTTTAATTTTTTATCACCATCCCTATCAAAACTCAACCGATGGAAGCTTCAAATTTTGAATATATATTAATATAATCTACTGAAAGTTGTTGTCGTTGTTTTTACCTATGTCTTTATTGGAACTCAATCCATGCAAATTTGACCACTTACCGTAGAAATAAATAAGAACATATAAACAAAGCAAAATTACAAAGAGAAAAGACCAGGCATTCTTTACAAAAACAACCAAAAGATCTTAAAAACAGTTAAATAAAAAGTTAATTATTCTGAGAATAAAAATTTAAATAGCATGACATGTTTTCTCTGGCCTTGTAGTAAATAAAGTTTACACAAATTACCCTTCTGTTGAAAGTTAAAAGAATCCAATTCCGAGCAATATAAGTAGATGGGCCTTATTCATTTTATCTTTATTAAATAAAACACATATATCAGAGTTCATAATCCCTATTTTGGGCACATGTTCGGCCGGGTAGACGTGTGCAGTTCTTAATATAAAATTGGCAGCAGCCTCTTTGACAGTTTTTCCACCAATTTTTTTTCCAATTCTTCTCGATTGTCGCCCTATGGCTATTAAAAGTAATAATCAAGAAATATTAATTAACTTCATTTCACTTTAGCAGTAAAAATTTCACACGTTCATTTCATTTCCTTTTTTTAATGATATTATACAACAATCTGCTTTAATGACCTTATACAACAATCTGCTTTAATGATCTTACACAACAATATGCTTTAATAAACTTCTGCAATACAACAATCTGCTTTAATGATCTCATACAACAATCTGCTTTAATGATCTCATACAACAATCTGCTTTAATGACATCATACAACAATTTTAAGTTGCATTCAGGTTATTCAAATTATCTGTAAGAATCTAGAATCAAAAGAAATTACTTCGGAATCTTGCAAAATATGAAAATTTATCTAGCATGAAAAATTAAATTTTACACTTTTAAGAAACTAGATAAAAGACAAAACCCCTAAGTGAGTGAAACAAAATTCTTTTAAATTCTTAAAAAACTCATTAAAATCTGTATAAGGTTTACTAAAAAATTTCTGGTGATATACAGTGCTTTCCTACAAAGCCAACAGAAACGAAATACGTTACAATGAACGTGTAGATCTGACTGAAAAAAGATCCAAGCAAATATCTAATACAACAATTGTAAATTGCATTCGGGCTATTTAAAGTATCTCTAAGAATGTAGAATGAAAAAGAAATAACAGGTTTAGAACCATGCAAAATATGAATATTCGTTAGTGTTAAAAAAAGGTTTTACTTTTAAGAAACAAGATAAAAGACATAACACCTTTAAATCCGTGAAAAAAATTTCTCTAAATTCTCTCATTAAAATCTGTATAAAGTTTCTTAAAAATCTCTGGTGATATACTTGTGCTCTCCTAAAAAACCAACAGAAACGAAATATGTTACAACGAACGAGTAGTAGATCTTACTGAAAAATATATCCTAGCAAATATTATTTCTTACGACATGCAGGACATAAAACTTAAAACGGTCTCAAATCCAAGTAACAGTCTCGACCTCCAGCCATGCCCATTTTTGGATCAGACTCCAGACAAAGAAAAAAATGTTTTACTTTTAAGAAACGAGATAAAAGACATAACCCCTAAATGAGTGAAACAAAATTATTTTAAATTCTTAAATTCTCTCATTAAAATCTGTATAAGGTTTCCTAAAAATCTCTGGTGATATACTTGTGCTCTCCTACAAAACCAACAGAAACGAAATAGTACGTTACAACGAACGTGTAGATTAGAGTGAAAAAGATCCTTGCAAATATTATTTTTTACGACATGCATGACATAAAATTTAAAACGGTCTCAATCCAAGGAAAAGTCTCGACTTCTAGCCATGCCCGTTTTTGGATTAGACACCAGACAAAGAAAAAAATGTTTTACTTTTTAAGAAACGAGATAAAAGACATAACCCCTAAATGAGTGAAACAAAATTATTTTAAATTCTTAAATTCTCTCATTAAAATCTGTATAAAGTTTCCTAAAAATCTCTGGTGATATACAGTGCTCTCCTACAAAACCAACAGAAACGAAATAGTATGTTACAACGAACGTGTAGATTAGAGTGAAAAAGATCCTTGCAAATATTATTTCTTACGACATGCATGACATAAAATTTAAAACGGTCTCAAATCCAAAGAAAAAGTCTCGACCTCCAGCCATGCCCGTTTTTGGATCAGACACCAGACAAAGAAAAAAAATGCTTTACTTTTAAGAAACGAGATAAAAGACATAACCCCTAAATGAGTGAAACAAAATTATTTTAAATTCTTAAAAAATCATTAAAATCTGTATAAGGTTTCCTAAAAATTCTGTTGGTATACAGCGCTCTCCTACAAAGCCAACAGAAACGAAATACGTTACAACGAATGTGTAGATTTGAGGGAAGAACGATCCTAGCAAATATTTATTTCTTACGACATGCATGACATAAAACTTAAAACGGTCTCAAATCCAAGGAAAAGTCTCGACTTCTAGCCATGCCCGTTTTTGGATTAGACACCAGACAAAGAAAAATGTTTTACTTTTAAGAAACGAGATAAAAGGCATAACCCCTAAATCCTGAAACAAAATTTTTTTAAATTCTTAAATTCTCTCATTAAAATCTGTATAAAGTTTCCTAAAAATCTCTGGTGATATACAGTGCTCTCCTACAAAACCAACAGAAACGAAATATATTACAACGAACGTGTAGTTTTGAGTGAAAAAAGATCCAGCAAATATTATTTCTTACGACATGCATGACATAAAACTTAAAACGGTCTCAAATCCAAGGAAAAAGTCTCGACCTCCAGCCATGCTTGTTTTTGGATCAGACACCAGACAAAGAAAAATGTTTTACTTTGAAGAAACGAAATAAAAGACATAATTACTAAATGAGTGAAACAAAATGATTTTAAATTATTAAAAAATCATCAAAATCTGTATAAGGTTACCTAAAAATCTCTGGTGATATACAGTACTCTCCTGAACAGAACGAAAAACAGCAACGAAATACGTTACAACGAACGTGTAGATTTGAGTGAAAAAAAGATCCTAGCAAATATTATTTTACAACATGCATGATATAAAACTTAAAACGGTCTCAAATCCATGGAAAAGTCTCGAACTCCAGCCATGCCCGTTTTTGGATCAGACAAAGAAAAAATGTTTTACTTTTAAGAAACGAAATAAAAGGCATAACCCTTTAAAAATCTCTGGTGATATACATTGCTTCCCTACAAAGCCAACAAGGAGGTGGATAATACAACGGACGTAAAGATCTGACTGAAAAAGATCCTAGCAAATATTATTTCTTACGACATGCATGACAAAATTTAAAACGGTCTCAAAATCCAAGGAAAAAGTCTCGAACTCGAGCCATGCCCGGTTTTGGATCAGACACCAGACAAAAAAAAAAAAAAGGGCAATGTCTACTCGCCCAGAAGAAAAGGGCACGAAATTCAAATTTTGCATGTTAATAAGAGCTGGAAATCATTTATCTGTAAAGCGAAAAAGCAACAGCTTCTTGTCTATAATCACCACCTTCTTTGTTTCCAGACTTTGAATGCTCACGCTGCATTTAAACAAAGGAACAAATAGACAACTTTTAACTCTTCCGAAGAGCCTAAGCTTTTGAGTGCACACCTGCTAGAGAAGAGCTCTGCTGATCAACGCCTTTTTATTTCTTACTTTAAAATCTTTTCAATTTAACACCTGCGCGCTATGACCTATATTGTTCACGAGAATCTAGCTGTTATAAAGTGTCCCGGGGAAGATTTTTTTTTATTATTATAAAAATATCCGCCTTATTTATTTCTTGTTTCTTTTCTTTACTTTTTTTTTCACATCTTTTTTAACCTTGAAGTTTTCGATGCTGATAACAGATTCATCAGAGAGAAGAAGAATGAGAGAGGGTCATTTCAATTTACGGCTGATTAACTCTTGGGAGAGAGAGAAAAAAAAAAAAATTGGAAGTAAAAGCGATTAATCGTTTTGAAAACGATTTGATGGTGAGAATGAAAGGTAAAAACATTCGATTTCGAACAATGGCATATTTGTCTTCGTTCCGTTTTCTTTTTTGCTTGCTACGTTACAGTAATGAAATTGAAAAAAAAAAATTTAAGAAATGAACAAAATAAATGAGATTTTCATGAGAAATACAACCAAGTTGTTTTGCTTTATGCCCATTTAAAACTCTCTTCTTCTTTAAAACTTTTCTTATCTACCAACTTTTTTAGACGCAAGATTTGGACATTTAAATTAAAGTTCAAAAGATAATCACTGTCTTTCATTAACATTAAACTAAATTCGTAGATTTTTTTCTTGTAAAGTGATTTTTAAAAAAATATCACGAAAAGTCTAAAATATATCAGAAATATTTATCAGTTTTTAAATAATTTATTATTTTTTAAATGAATAAATTGAAACCTTTTACTACAGATTTATTTACTTTTAAGCGGCCAATTGGCTAACTCTCTGGTCTTTGGTATCACAGGCTTCAGGTTTGAATTCTGGCGATAGCACGGATATTTGTTAGTGGTTCTTAATCTACGTTAAATTGTAGATCCCGGTCTAATTAGCCTAAAGTGTATAAAATATGAGCGTAGAGCGAAAAATCAAATCAAATTTACTTTTAATTTAAAAATCTACATAAAACATCAGAAGTTTTTGTAAAATTAGATGGGAAAAACATACAAAAACAATGACATGCACAAATGCCGTAGCAAACGCTATTGTATGGTATCAGAGGGCATTGCTTGAATATATTTTTGAAAATGTTCTTCAATCTATGTTTTGATATTCAGAATTATTCATTGAAGAGAATAATTTTAACTTTCAACAGCAGTTCTAATAAGATAATGCAAGGTAAAAAAATTATTTTAGTGGTAAATATTATTTCTTAATTAATAAATTTATCTATAGGCTTTCTATTTGGTTCCTCATGTAAATATAACTCTAGCTAAAATAGCTGATTTCAGTCAAATACTTCTATGAAAAATATTGATTGATTTTTGTATGAGTAGTCTGAATCTGCTTTTAGACCAATAGGGTTCAAAATATTAATCTTTAGACAATATTAAACAAAGAAAATTTCCGCTTCACCTCCCCCAGTTCAAATTTATCTTTGTTAAATAGCATAGCAAGTTTACCATATTAATCATTTTTTTATATAGGCATATAGGAATATCAGTATTTTTTTAATTTAAAAATTATAGATGAATTCAGAATAGAATTCAGAATTGATGAATTTAAATGTTGTAAATGATGAATTTAAATGTTGTAAATGATGAATTTTAATGAATGAGTTACAGTAGGAAATGTATACACAACTAATTATAAATGCTGCAAAAATAGTCAAGAATTTTATGTCATTGATCATAAATATGATATATGAATATTCTAGAAGAGCCTTTTCAAATGGGAAATGCCAATGGTTGTAGTATTCACGATTTTGAATGCAAGCATGCAAACGCGCATGCATTTTGTGGGAGGCAATTCCATGGCTGTTGCATTTGATCAAATCAGCAATGGTCTAGTCCGTACTGATTATCGATGACACTAGATTAGTCGTCCAATAATGCCCCATACTCTCGAAAGATCTCGTTGTGGTAACGTGAAGAAATTTTATAGAGCACGTTGGGAGACAACAAATTAATGAGTACGAGCGTCATCCTGTTGGAAAATGTCCTCCTGAAAATTGATCAAAACTTACAACAGAACCAGTTCAATCGCCAACAGTTTTATCACCAGTACAAATTTGTTATCAATGTGTGTGGGATAGCAATGAGAATGCTCCTGCTGTCATGGGAAAGTGCTTCCCAGATCAAGACTCCTGGTGTAGGTTAAGTGTGTGTACGACTCAGATTGGCTCTAAACGCTCATCTGGTTTCCTTCTGGCTTCATCTTACATACAGCCACCACGGCTTCAAGACAGAAACAGCCCTCATCTGAGAGCACAGAAGATATATTCTTCTCTTCAAAGAACTTCAGCTTGATACTATTGAAGTCGCAGATAGCGATGACTTGGAATTAGTAGTTTCAACGCTACAGGGCATCTGGCTCAGAATTTCGTCAAGTAATCAATTTGCAATCGTTCGCATTGCCACTATCGTACCAATAAAAGCTCGAATTTTTGTTATAAATGCAATACCATGCACTACATTCATGCAGAGAATACGGTAGTTGTTCCGGTCAGATCCTTATTTTCTTGTAAGAATATCTTCGCTTAAACACCTGCCAACTTTCATGCACAGCTTTCACAAAGTCTTTCTGCATTATCACAAAAGGAAAAACTGCCTTCTCAATGCCCTATAACACGGCCTCATTTAAACCAAGTAAGTTGATAATGCTGCATTCTTCGTCTCCTTAAAGTCATTTTTGACTCTGAAATCTAGCTCACAACGCCCAATCCGGAAGATAAACAACATTTACGAAATTTACTGCACGTTTTTAAGTAAACGTGTAGTAAATTTCTGTAAATGTTGTTTATAGCGGAGCTAAGAGCATCACTCTTATTCGCATTGCGAGAAATTTGTATGGATGTCATAGTCATCTTTCAGATGTGCAAACACTCCTCCCAAATTTCGTATATCTAGCACAATTCCTTTTTTGAATTTGGATTTTATTTTTCCCCAATATATATATATATATATACAGTTACGTTCATGTAGAAGTATTAAATTTACACGTGTATAATTTTATGCCCATTATCTTCCTCATTAATTACATTACACCATTAATAGTTCATTAATGCATATAGATCCATACCCATACCAGTAAAGTCATGTAGATATACATATTATATACATTATACATTATACATTATATACATTATATATACATTATATTTGTCTTTACAAAAATATTCGTACACTTTTTTGCATATATATATATACCTTCCTTCCGCGTTTGAAATTCAAAAAGTTTAATTTGATATGTAACGAGTTATAGTTTTAGTTTGCAAAAATGTGAACTTGAATTGCAAAAAAAAACATGATTTTGAAATGTAAAAAAATTAATTTGATTTGTAATAGGACTGAATTTGGACTGAATATGGATATATATATATATATATAATGTGTACAAAAGATACATCCAAAGAAAAATCAAGACGAAGATAAAAAGAAAAAAATATCAAAATCAGTAAGAAAAAAAAATCAAAATGAAAATGGACGACAAGCAATGAACTTTTCGGAAACACGATAATTTTGTATTGATCGCAAAATTGTATAACAACTAAAAAATACCAACAAAGAAGTGATAGCATTCGCTATTCACAAATTTCCATATGCTTCCCAGTTAGTCCCATCACAAAAATTTACCAAAGCAAAAAAAAAAAAAAAAAAAAAAAAAAAAAAAAATTGTAAAGGAATTTATTTACGATGCAAACTGTGCATAAACTACAGCAAAACTGAAAATCTATAATAATCAAAGTGTAAAAGGCAAAACTATGGGTTTGAAATGCAAAAAAGACGGTTTTCAAAAATCTGTATATATATATATACTATTTTTTATTTTGTTATGTATTTTTTTTTATGTACTTTCATTCTAAAAAGTTCAACAGGTTTTTACCATATTATTACCATAATATGATATAAATAAAATCACAAAGGTCATCTATCATGGCCAACTTAAAAGAGTTGTGCTATATGTCGGCACTGAGGAAAATTTTAAGGATAGTCGATCGCTTTTTTTTTAGATGCGAGTGTATCTCTGCTCTCTTGCTATTTTTAACATCTTTTGATTGTGGACACTACTTTGTTATATCAATGTCATACCTTAGAACAATATTAGAACTCCTACATAGTATTTTCCTATTTTCTTAGAGAAACAACAGAAACTTCAAATAAAATTCAATCCTTGACGATGCTGGATGCTTGTTAATTGCGGCACCAAAGCTTTCCTTTTCCAAAACAGTGAATATAGTACACATAACCATTTGAATGAAATCAGAATTTCCTACACTTCCTGATGACATAAACACAGGATTAAATAAAACATGTCTAACCAAATGAAAAATAATCGTACATTAAAATAGATGCTATTAAAAGTCTGTGTAACGTCTGTAGATGCTATCTAAAAGTCTGTGTAACGTCTGTATAGATGCTATCTATGTTCCGTAAATTAAATCTGTTCGAAAAATCGATAGATATCATCCAACTCATTAAGCAAAAGGATTTCGATTTAAATCCTACTATTTGAGAGAATTTGTGCGAATACATACCAGTGCAAATCTATTTATAGGTGCAGTAGATGCATTGTTGAATCCGCATTCCTTTTAACCAAATAATAGGACTAGAATTTCGAATTAGGTTCACTAATTTAATATGGGAACTACCAAAATAGAGGTATCTTTGTGAATGACATGTCAGTCTCAAAAAACTCATTTCTAGTGTTTAATGAAATTATTCAGATTCTGAATTTCGAAAGTTATTGGAACCATTTCATTTGTAAATTCCATTTCTTATGAAAAGATCATAGGAGATTTTTTTAAATATAAATTTTCCTAATAATTAGAACTGTCGTTAAATTTAAAATCTGTGATAATACATTTACAATAAGCACCATAAAATAATGCATTTATAGTTAAGAATGTAAAACATAAGCAACTTATTTATTGGAGATTTTCAGATCTGTTACCTCTAATGGGATTTGTGTAAAAAAATGCCATTTTCTTTATTAAATAGTGTGTGTACTTTGATGGACCTTGTGTTCCATTAAGCGCATGTCGTCAATCCAAGGATAGACAATAATAGGAATATTATTATAAATATACATTTTTACACGTATTCTCAAATGAATAAAATTCTCATTTTCAGAGGAAGGAATTCATTCAATCATTGAAGAGTAAAATGCAAAAAATTGTGAAGACCTATTAAAAACCTATGAATTTATATCAAATTATTTTGGTAATATATATATATATATGTATCGAAATATGCAATCAAGATTCTGTTAACTAGCTGCTTAACATTAGAACTTTCAAATTGCGAAACTCCCAGACACTTAAAGATTAAGATATTTGAAAACGAACTGATAATAATACCATATTAAAGTTGTCTATGAGTGAAATTAGTTTCTAAAATATGCACCACTCTCCGCCATGTTTCATAGAAGTTAGAAGTTATCATATTCACTTATCTTCAGCATCATTCATTAAATGGATTGATTGAAACAAAACCATGGAATTCGGGAAGCAGAGATATTATAAACAGTTTTCTTGGGAAAGTAACTTTTGAATAAATAAGTATGTCTTGATGTACAACTAAAACAAAAAAACGCTTGAAATTTATTTGCAATTGCAGTAAAATATTTATTTTTTTTTTTTTATCTGACATATTTCTAACTTTTTTTATGTTTTGGGAAAAATATAGATTTATAGCAGAAATAATAAAACGTTAATAATTTCTTATTAAAAAATTGGACATTTTTCCGATAACTATATAAGGCTTGTTTTTTTTTTTTTTTTTTTTACTTTTTATTTTCAATCATATTTCCTCATTCATAAGAGAACTGGACATTCAAAAACATTCCAATAGGATCACACAGCTCAAATAAATATTTTAACTTTCTGGCAATCAAAATCTAACACCTTCCTGGCTCCTAAAAAATAAAATACAAATGGATCAACGAAATCTGGAGTTCTTTAAATACTGATATAAGTCGAGTAAAAGTTCATAAAAAAAAAAAAAACCTTTTTATTGTTGATAATCATTTAAAAATTATAAACATACCAAAATTTATTTTCAAATCATCTACAGAAAGCCGTTTAGGTGTAATTTGTTCTGCATACAATTATAATTACAATTATATTTTATTTATTCACAAATAGTTTTAAAATAGTATGTGTAATTTTAACGCCTTCTATCAGTAAATGCATTTTTAAATTCGAACCCTTAAAACTATTATATTTTCTGGCAGTATTGCAGAAATCTAAATTGAACAGAATTAAAAAACTTTACACATATATGAATTGCAATGGATTACTGTTTATTGTAATGTAAAACAAGATTTACCAAAAACAGAAGAAAAAAAAAAAGAGAAAATTTGGAAGTGAATTTTTGATTTTGAAGTATATTTTCTATTTATGACAAGATAAGATAATGAAGCACTTAATTTCTATAATAAGGAATAATGCCTATTTCATCTATTCACAAGATAAAAAATAATTTACATACAAAATTTGGGAAATTTTTAATAATTGTTTTATAAATTTATTTGTAATTTAAATATAATTAAAATTACAAGTAAAAAAATAAATTATTAATATAATAATTTTTAAATATTTAAATAATTTTTAATGTAACAATTAAAATTTTGTAAAAATTATAATTTTTTTTTTTTAATGATTTTTTTTTTTTGTGCAATAAAAATCCTCAATCAAGTAAAAAAATATAATCTCTAATTTTGTTGTAAATTTTTAGCTGATGACAGACCAAAAATCACAACAAAATTAGGAAATATTCTCGAGACAGCCATGAATGCATACATAAAGTACTTCATTAAATTTAATTTTCTTCCCCAAGTTAAATATTATCAGGTACCAATATTATCAGGTGATAGTGTTATTTTGAATAAGTACTGCAGTGAAAAAAAGATTTGCTGATTGATATATGATTCATAGATACTGCAAGGTGTTATAAAATTAAATTCAAAACAATGAATAATCGAATCTCTATTTGTCAATAAACGAAAAAAAGTATAATTCGTGCATATCAAAATAATGATCAAAACGTGTGATTTCTGAGATAAAAATGAGATTCAATAAGAAGTAAAGTTTCCAGTGATCGAAAACAATAATGAATAATTCCAAATATTGATCCCAATATTGATCTGTCTATGACTCTTTGGTACACGAAGTCCATTGTTACAAGATATTGTATTTCATGAAATTTCTTTGTTTCCTGTTTACTGTCAATTATATGCAATGGAATCAGAAATTCAGAAATTTGTGATTGTGAAACTTCTATTCATTGGAATTTAATGAAATTTCATAAAAAAAAAAAAAAAAAAAAAAAAAAGCATTTATGAAACAGTACTTTACAAATTAAACACAAAAGAATATCTTATTGGCTTATTTGTCTTGAGCATATACAAAATTCATATATATTCACTCGGATATTCACCAAAAGTATAATATCAGAGTTTAAGTATATCCAGCTACAATATGGAGTACGATCACCTCTAACAACACTACAAGCACGACAGCAATGCTCCATACTCAAAGTGATAGTGCTTATTAACTCATTTGGCAGCAAATCCCATTACTGCGTCAAGACAGTTCGAACATTCTGATGTGTTGAAGAGGAGCAATAAGTCATCCTAGAGCAAACCAAACATGCTCAATAGCGTTCTAGGCCAGAGAACGTGCTGCATCCAGTGTATACGCATAATAGTCTCTTCACGAAAGTAATTCTTCACCAACCGATCTGTCTGTGGTCTAGCACTTTCATCTTGTAGAATGAATTGGCCACTAATTGCAGAGAGTGAGATTGCGTAAGAGTGAACAATTTGATTAAAAGAAATGTTATTTGTGAAAAATTGAGCAGTAACAGTGCTTCTTGGGGCGATATACAGGATATCCAAAAAAAATATCCTTCAGCATAAATATAATGGACTCGCCAAATATGCCTTTTTTATGATTAAGATAACAGCAGTCCCGTGTGGGTCCGTGTTAAAATATCCCCACTGTAGTCCATGCATATCGTAAAAGGTGACTAAAATGGATACCCAGTGCCCGAGGGGGGAGGGGGTATAACTGGGTGGGGAAAATCAAACTTTTCCCTTTGGGTGCCCTGTGTCTGTGCCACAATGTCAAGAACAAAAAGGAAGCTGAATTTTTTACTCTTTATCACGACTCGTCGTTTTAAGACGCTGGTTAAAGGATTTGGTCTAGATGTTGCTGTCAACCAAGTGGTATAAGAAACAACAACAGGATAACAGCAGGTTCCCTACTACTGCAAAGCCAACAAACTGTTTGAGTCACTTTGCAAACGAAATCTGAACTCATCAATGAACAGCACTGGCCTCCGTTGACTTGCATTCCGATTGACACATGCGTGCTCAAATAATATTTCATTTCAGAGGCGTGATATGAGGGGGTGCACAAAATGCTGAAAGACTTTGTACAACTCTCCTTCCATCAATCTTTTGCGCACAGTTAATCTGGATACCCCGTCTTCCAGTGACTACTATTAGAAAAATCTGAGGTGGCTTGGGGTAGCGATCCTTATTTATTGATTAATTTTTTTGCAGTTTTTTTTACTTCAAATAGCGATTATCTGATGTGCTTTTAACTGTAGGTCTACATCATCTGTACCTTCTAGTAGTTTATCTGTGTTTAGAGACGTATTCCATAGTCTGTAGTCTATGAGTTGCATAAAACTCATGAGAAGGATTAACATAAAACTGACATAGACATAGAATCTTACTACATAGAATTGACTCAGGCGAACCAATGCTTTATTACTATAATTCTTCAGATGAATGATATCGAGTTTTCCAATCTAAAACTTCATTTTCTTGAAAATTTACTATGCTCTTTCTATTTGCAGAAAATGCAGACGTTTTTAAAGCTTATTTTAGGGTACGAATCCAATGAACGTTAAACTGCGGTGCTTTATTAATTTGCACATAATTTTCTGATACAATATTACTATTTAGGTATATTGCATAATATTTATAAAAATCTACTTATTTTTGACCATACAATTGCAATCAATGCAATTTTTCCTTATTTTTTAGAAATCCGTATAGGTTGTCACATGATGAATATATTCTTATTGTGTCGAGAAATATGAAGGGAATGTGTTGATATGATATATAAAGTACTGTGGATGTAAGCTACTTCAAATGTTTTTTATCTTTAAAGTGGAATATTTATTTAGTTGCTGACCCTAATGAGATAGATAACAAATTCTTAGCTAATAATTTAAAAGTTGTACTTTAGGATAGTATAAAATTTGTTCTATTAAAAGTTTATTTAATGAATCTAGGGATTTATAAATATTAATAATGCATATATTGACGAAGAATTCATCCCTCATTTCTCGCTATAATGAATGAAGGTCACTCCCAAAATTGGAAATTCCAAAAAGCTGCAAACCATTAAATAGGATTGCAATAAATTTGATGCCATTGGATGGAGGAACAGCTTAAGATTCTAATACAATAATAAAATTAAGTGTCAATTAGGAGATCTAAGATACGAAAAAAGCAAAGTTATTCATTTTTTTTTTTTTTTTTTGAAAAAAAAAATTGTGAAAATTACTAATAATTTATAAAATTTTTAAACTGTTCATAAACATTAAATTATTGAAAAACTTATTGAAAATTAAAATTACTTCTAAAATTATTGATTTATTTCATTAATATATTCATTTTTATTAAATTATTAATATATTTCATATCGTCTGAAAAGGAATTAGATAAAGAAACATGAAAATATTTTTGTGTCAGTGCCCAGTCATTGAAAAGTTATTAATAATCGAAATAATCCAAAGATTTATAACTTAGCTTTTTTTTTCTTTCTTTCTTATTGACTTTTTTTTAATGTGAAAAAAAATGAATTTTTCACAAACACAGGTGCTGTTCAAGTTTTTCATTTTCTCTTCTCCAATATTTGTTGGTTTTGCACAAAAAGATTTTTGAGCCAGTTTCTGCTTTTGTAAATAAAAAAATTTCTAACAAAACTAACATTATAAATTAAGATTTTACATCTAAATGAAAGTTTAAAAAAAAAGTTCGTGTTATCAGTGCCTCTCATGAATTAGAAAATGAAAGAATCCCTTTTATAAGACATTTCAGTATTTTAAACTCAGAATACGATCTAGTTCACAATTAGTTGTAACTTATATAAGGAGAATTTTTGTATCATCTGTTTTTTTTTTAAATAAAATGTTAAAATTCTGAAGAAAAATTCAAATGCTCGAAGAATAATTTTTTATGCCTCTCTAAAAAAAAAATATAACATTTGTGATTGGCTAGTTAAATATACAATAAATTATGATTTGCATCCCAGTTTAAAAATACAAAAAAAAATTGTGATTGGATTCATAAAATAAATTGATTGTAAAATAAATTGTGATTAAATTCAAATTTATAAAAAAATTTAATAAAACATATAAAAAAAAAAAAAACTTTAAACATAAATAGATAAATAATTTTAAATAATTTCATAAAATAAATCATTTTAATTATGAGGTGTTTTCTTTTTTAGCGTCCTTATAATATTATTCGTTCTCATACCTCATAGGAAAAATAATTAAAAGAATAGTTGCAACTAGCATTATGCCTGTTAGCTGCAACTAGTCCATGAAACGACTTGATTTATAACTTCCTTTTTCAGGATGCAATTCAAGGTCCTTATGTATTTTTGACAAAGTAATTATACAAAACTAGTACTTATTTACATAAGACGATATTAACGACTGTATTATTATAATTAAAAATGAATTAATTTATCTATATTATTTAATACTATTTTCGATTTGAAATGAAATAATCACCTGAATGTTAGTACAAAAATGTTGCCATGTTTCAAGTTTAAGAACACTCCATTACAAAATATCTTTATGCTATTCAGCGCAGGGCAAAAAACATTGATAACTTAAAATGATATGTTATAATTAATTTTTCATATTGGTAAGTTTACCTAAAATATCATAGAGACAACAGTCTAGATTGAGTGGCTTTTATTTTTTTTTTTCTTCTAGAGTTGGAATACATAGAATAGTAGGTCGGTGGGTGTTGTCTGCATTCATTTTAATTTACCCACTGGTTACATACAAAAAAAAAAAAAAAAAAAAACTCTTGAAAACTCTATTATACATATTATTTTATAGTCAGTGTTACAATGATTGAATTCACACATGGACCTCATCATTCTGTACATCCTTTTTCCAGAGGGATTCTTTATGCCTAATCTTACACAAGTTTAATTCCATGGAAGATTTATAACACCAACAAAATGGAGCTAAGATCTTTACAGAATTAAGATTGTCTTCAAATTGTCGAAAAGTAGGATAATGGAACATTTTTGCTTATAGAAATCAGAGAGGATTGGAAAATAAGAATGCTTGAGATTCTTTTTCCTACTTTAATTAAAAACGTATAGTTTACTGTTGTTTTGTCTGGGTCTGATACAGAAACTTTGGCAAATTGAGGAATGGATTCTATTTGGAAGGATGAATTTTCAAATATCTCTTAAAATAAGAGATGAGAAACCTTTGTTTTGACTGCCGACACTCGTTGGCTGTTTGACACCATACTCCTAATTTGACACCAACATTTTGAGAGCCAATATTCTTGTAATAGGTAAAGAAACAAAGAAAGAAATAACATAGATAAGGATCTGTATGGAGGATAATATAATATTGATAAAAAAAGTCATGTTGTAATTTGCAGTTAATCACAATATATTTTATAAAATATTTTTCTAATATTCTAATGTATTTTTTTTTTTTTTGTCATTAAAATAATGTCACATCTCATTCTATATTTTAACCTTAAATTGAAATTTAAAGGTTTTTCAAAAAACTTATCTATCATATGAATTTCAAGCATAGATGCACAAACATGTGAAGGCCGTGTTCATCATGTACTAAATGCAAATTTACCACGGAATACACAAATAAAAATTATTATTATGAATAAATAAAAATATAGCACATTAAATTTTATATTTAGTATGTAATAACAAATAATTAATATAATTATATATAATTAATATATCAAATAATTAATATAATATATATATTTATATTATTTATATATAATAACAAATAATAATATATTTATATAATAATATAAATATAATTAATATAATTTTTGATATAATATATATAAAAAATGAAGAATTTGATACGTGATATTGCATAAATTTATTAAGTATTTAAATATTTGTTACTAATTTGTATACCAATCACAAAAGTGATTAGTCAAATGATTTTAACTTATAGATTTTGATATTCATTTCTAAAAATTTTTGTTCACAAGTATGAATTGAAACTAAACAAGTTTGCAGTTGTATTATTCAGCAACAACTACATCTGTTTTGTTGAGCACAATTTTACATGGGACATATTTTTGTAAATAAGAAAATTACATGGATATAGAATCCTGTAATCAAGTTAGTACATTGTTGACAAAGGATATGATCTTCTAATTTGCAATAAAATAGAAAACGTTGAATAATATTTCACTAATGTAATATTTTTATTTTACTTTTTTACTAAAATAAAGCTGAACCATGTTCCCTTCTTTAGTCATTCATCAAAATCTTAAATTCCTTTAAAAAAAATGGCCAATGTTAAGTTTCAATTATGTGATGGCAGCAAGAATGTCATCGGCAGGTCACAGTCTGTTGTACATCCTTGCTGTAGCAGATGATTACAGTCAACTGCTATCCCCGTTTTCTTTCAAACAACCATATTTCAAAATCACTGATAATTTGGAAAAGTGATGTTTTTGGTTAGATAATTTGATGCATTTTCAAACTTCCAATGCCTCCAGATTAGTTTGTTAATAATAATGCAAAACAAAGAGGACAGTAAAAACCATCATTTATCATTTACTGCCTTTAAAATAAAACATCAAGCTAAGTTATCAAAATAATGGTCAAACAGCCCAGCCTTTAGATAAATATATTTATTTAACTAAAACAAAAGATACGCACGTGCGTGATAGTGATGTGTTTGACAGTGATTTTCGTGTATCAGTATAAGAATTTGAAAGAGGGGTTTATAAATCAAGTTTTTTTTTTTTTTTTTTTTGTAATTTGTACATAAACATAAATCCACAATTGATACCATTATTTCTTCTTGTTATTTAATACGTATTATTTCTTCTTAAATTTTCTAAATTATTTTGTTTATTATCTGTTTTCAGGCAAAGAATCTATAATCAATACTTCTGAAGAAGAACATCTTTTTCACTATGCCATTACTTAAAATTACTGTAATTTCTGTAAAAATAAAAGCAAATGAGCCAAATGTATAATTGATTTTCAAATAATATTATACTATTAATTAAAAAAAAACATTTTTAATTATAATTTTTTCCCAGAATATAACACTAATTAAATTTTATTATATTGTCAAGGTAAAAAAAAAAAAAAACTATTACACTACTGTATTTCCACACTGCAGTTTAATTACACAGTAATCACATAGGTGAAGAACTACGAATGGCTTCACCATCGTCTTCGTATAGATTTTTTCGTAGCCTACCATCCACAGCCAGTTTTTTTCTTTCTTTTCTTTTTTTTTTCATCAAAAAAGGAAGGATGAAAAATATAAAAAAGAAAGAGACGATAAAAAAAAAAAAAAAAAAAAAAAAAAAAAAAAAGAGAACCCTCTTTGATTAAAATAATAAAAGTGAACGAATCGCTTGCCGAAGTAGAACCCTGCTGCACAAGACATGTGACCTTGACCTTCGAGCGCGTGCTGCTGGTTTGAGCCAGACAGCTTTTTATGTGCTGCCCCTCCGTATCTCACTTCGCATCCTGCTAAGGCCCTCAGCAACTGCAACTGTAGCTTTTTTCCTTTTCCTCTGCATTACCCTCGATTAATTAATCATACGGTTTTCATTTCACCTATGCAGTTGAAATTAATGGTGGAAGATTCGGCTTGAATGCTGCAGTTTTTCATCTTCTTTTTTTTTTTTTTTTTTTTATGAGAGGTAATAAACAGATAATGTCTCTTCTTTTAAAGAGGCCTTATCAAGTGGAAGAAGAAGGGTATAAGAAGAATCAAGTTTCCCCTTTGAACTCTGGCTAGCAGACTGACTGCATCGCCAGAAACAATATCAACCGGGTATTATGTCTGACCTTGACAGTGAATGGCAACAGTGCCCGTTTTCGAATCTTGCATATGAGACAATGTTACACATTTCGGCGAGTTCGGTTTTCTCATTATATAAGACTCCTCTCACCGTTTTTGGCAAAAATTTTGTGCTTCTCGGTTAATTCCATTTTATTCATTTTGAATGTTTGGATAAGTTATAATCAGTGTTGCTAATTTCATAACATTCACGGAATAGCTGTTTGGGTAGTTCTCATTATGTAAGACTCCTTTCACCGTTTTGGCAAAATTTGTGCTCCTTGGTTAATTAATTCCATTTTATTCATTTTGAATTCATGGATAATTTATAATCTGTGTGTGAATTTCATAACATTCACTGACATAACTGTTTGGGTAATAATTTTGAATATTAAAATGCAAATTTGATAGTTATTTTTGTATTGTGTACGTATATGATCGTAAATGATTAATTAATTAAGTTACACATCATCAGTTATTAAAAATTACTTTAACCTAGGCTGTCTGCGCGGATGTTTTTGTGATTCTTTCACCGTGCAAGTTAAAAATATAGACCAATTCCTATAAAAAGAAATCTTGAAGGCTATCGTTATTCTATTGATATTATATAATCAATTTAATAAAACCATTTATGCTTTATCATTCATTCCTCTATTCCAATCCAGTCGTCTTAATAACACGATACAATCCCGGACAATATAAAGTCTTAAAAACTACGACAATAAAGTTTACATGAACCGATTTACTTTCGCGTATTAAAGAATAGGTTTAAAAAACACTTGTGAATTTACATTTAGTTTCCATTTCAGAAAATTTCAAAAACTTTACTTTACAGTGCAGTTACATAGACTTCAGTGTGTGTGTATTTGTTCAACTTAGAAATATGCAGGGCTGGATTTTCCTATAGGCTAACTAGGCTTCAGCCTAGGGCCTCAAGATCAACAAGGGTCTGCATTCAAATTGTTAGAAATTTGAATTACACTATTCTAAAAACAGTGAACATTAAAACACTCAATCGAAAATAAGGAGACTACACATATGGCTAATAAACAAACATAAAAATGTATTGGCTAAGATCAACGCGTTCGGCTCATTGGGTCTGTTCGGGTCTATTTAATTTGATGGAAAATATAATTTGTATTGCATATTTTATTTTCGTAGTCAAAAGATTTTGTTATTTGAATTTTGTTCTTTGTAAATGTTGTGTGTTATGTTTGATTAATTATTGTTATAAGTACTATATGTTGTCATGAGAATAAATGTCCAAATAAGTGTTCTCGACTTTTTTATTTATTATCCGTGCCACATTTTTATAAAGATTAGTACCAATCACAACATGTTTCATTTAACATACTGATATATATCACAGTAATGATGTATTTTATTATCTTTCATGTAATTTACAAACTTAAAAATGGGAGCTGAAAGGGCCTCATAAGTGGAATAGTCTAAGGACTCTTTTCATCTAAATCCGGCCCTGGAAATATGCATCATGCTATGCTTGAAATGCTGAAAATTTATTATAATATTCGGTGGTAAAGTTGCTTTTCTTTAAAATGTATACAAATAAAAGATTTTTACACGCTGGCAAATACAATAAATGTGACTTTCTGATTTGTAAAACGTAAAGCATGACGTTTTCAATTTGACAAAAAATCATTTTAATTATTTGATGTGGAATATTTAAATAGAATCAATATTTTGTAACAATATGATAAGTAAGATCTAAAGCATTTTGAAGCCGACCTCAAAATTATTTATGTGGTATTCGTAATTTCTGTTCCTTGATAACAATTGATGATGATTGTAATGCGATATTAATACTAGTAACTGAGTTTCAATTTCGAAATAAATTGATGTCTAACGACAAAAATAATATTTAGAACTGTGAATAACATCGTTAAAGTAGAAGTACACAACATGTTTTGTTTTATTTTTATTTTCTATGGCCAGGGTTGTCATGATGAAAGTATAAGTGCTTAGACCTGAATTATAGATAATATCATTTTTCCCACGTATTATTAAAACCAGGGTAGACAACCTTTTTTATACATACCGCCCACTTTTGTATCTCTGTTAGGAGTAAAGTTTTCTAACCACCCACACCACAGTTGTGGTGATTTATAAAGTAGTGAAGTAACTTTTACTTTATAAAACTTACAAAGCAGAATTACAGCAAGTTAAAACATAGAATAATAATCCGTTACCAAATATTTTATGCCGGGTTTTCACTAAGTTCGGCAGAATAAATATTTATGAAGCAACTTACTGTAGTTAAATCTATCTTTTATTTACAGTTTGCATGCATACAAGCATGAATTCTGCTGTAGTTTCATTTAAATAATTAAATTATTAATGAGATCCTTGATGGTGATGCTGTAAATCTAAATACTGGATATCTGGTTTTTTTGTAAGGAAAAGAAGGTCTCCTCTTTTGGAAATATTCAAGCACTTTCTTTCTTTGATTATAATATCATTAATAGCACTAAAAATGGATTCCACAAGATATGGAATAGGAAAAAGTATCAATAAACTAAATATCATTTTCCACACACAGGCATTTTTAAACAATAATTAAAATTTCTTCTATTTCAACATTTAAAAAAACCGACTTAATAATTCATTTAACCGACAAAATCCTTACAGCCCACTATGAAAGATGAAACGCTCACTGATAGGCGGTAGGGACCATGTTGGTTACCACTGATTTAAACCATGAAGTACCATTTTTTTTAAGGTTCACGTTTTTCTGCACTAGGGCAAAAGTACCTCTGCTGGCTTATTATGGACAATAAAATATGCATAAAAACGTTTTTTAAAAAAGGAACGTTTTTATGCAATTGACTAACATTTAAAGAATAATTTAACAACAAAAACATTTCTTAACATTTATTTTTTATATATTTTGCAATTTCTTTTTCAAAAAAAGTTGTCTGAAGGTGGATTAAGCGTAACATTTTGTCAATTGCAAATGCCGAAAATGTAAACTATTTTTTTTTTCCTTTATAAGCATATAAATCCCATTCTTTAAATAATATACATACAAAATGGTTCTGTGTTTATTCTAGTGCATTATTTTACGTAACTGACAAACATTTAACGGATATTTTAACAACAAAACATTTCTTAACGGTTACATTTGTTTTGCATAATTACAATTTATCTTTTTCAAAACAGTTGTCTAATTGCATATTATGCAAAATTTTGTCTGTTGCAAAAAGCCGAAAATGTAAACTATTTTTTCTTTATAATTATATAGATCCCACTGTTAAAAATATACATAAGAAATGGTGCTCTGTTTATCCCAGTACATTATTTATAACTGAGCACTTATACTTTAACTCTGGCACACTTTAAATTATATTAAAAAAATTTTCAAAAGCTATGAAAAGTATATATTAAATACAAGAAAAATGAATTAGTTTAAAATATACTAACTTATTCTCAACGCAATCTGTTTCATATTTGAAAATATGCTAATATCAACTCTCTGGGTATTAATAGATATAAATGTAAATCAAAGTGAAACGAACACTGAATAGCGACCATGATAAAAATGATACAAGTTTCACATTTTCTTATGAAGCTTATTTATTTAGATGACTTTAGATGATTTACTAAATTTAAATTTACTCTAGAGGATTTAAAAGAGTTTGAAATTTCTTGATAAGGAATGAGCAAGGCTGTATTGGCTTGTGGAAGCCGGGGATGGTAACTTTTCCTTTGACCGCATGTAAAAAAAACCCTTCGAAATTACATAATCTATATATTTCATTTCCTTATATACAATAAAAAATATATAACAATAAATAATAAATCAGCAAATAAATAATATGATGAGTTATATTATATAAAGTGAACAATTTCTTTTATTATATGGTTCACGTTTTTCTGTGACGAAATGCAGATTTTTAAAGATAGGTTTTTTCTAATCATACCTAAAATTTTTGTTCTCATAAATACATGTTGATGAATTATTGTGTTTAAGGTAGTATTGTGTTATGTTTTAATATATTATTGTGTAAAAACAACCATGTCTACTTTATTTAGCATAATTTTAAAATGGAACATGCTTTGGGCTATTAAGTAACTTAAGAAAAAGTCGTAGAAGATTCTGTATCTAGGCTAACATGTTTTTAAGAAGAAGAAAAAAATTGATCTTCTAATTTGCAATATAAAAAAAAAACTGTAAAATATTTTTTATAATGTTTAAATGATTATTTTTATTAAACAAAATCTGAACATGTTCCCCATTTTAAATATTAATCAATATCTCAAAATTATCGATATTTTTAAAAAATAAAATGGGAATATGATGAGGCAGTCCCCAAACAAAGCATCGGTGAACCCCGTGCGACTCCTGGTCTCTGCACCCTTGAACTAGAGTTTGCGAAATCGTCAAACATTTCATCTATATTTTACCAAACACTCCAAGACAAAAACATGAAGATCTCTCTATCATATATCCATTTAACATAAAAATATAATTAGCAATTCGTTTGACAAATTTTCAGATTTTGACAAAATATTAAAACAGGGAACATGATTCAGCTTAAGTTGAATAAAAAATTGAAGCATTAGAAAAAAAAAATGATTCAATATTTTTAATTTTATTGTAGATCAGAAGATCAAATTCTTTGTAAATAAAAGCGCTACCCTGGATGTAGTATTCCTGTGCACATAATTTTATCTCTATTGCCAACAATATGTTCGGTTTTTAAATTTGCTGTAAACAAAGTAAGTGTAGTTGTTGCTTCTTAGTATGTTGCACATTGTTTCTTAGTACGTCAGATTCACAAGCCCGATCGGAACAACATATATTTGTAAACAAACATTTTAAAAAGCACAATCATTGAAAAAAATCGAAAAATAAAAATCATTTTACTCATCCCTTTTGTGCTTATATATTACAAAAAAATCAACTAAATAGTAAAAACACTTATTAAATCACTATAATATATAATATACACTAAATTTATTTGTTTTCTATCACATTCTGTTAGACATTTTTTTATTATATATATAAAAGAAATTTATGTATGTTAAATAATTTTCTGTGCATCTCTAATTCTCATAACGTAGAAGAATGGTACTTGGTTACTGAATGTCAAAAGTTAACTTTAAAATTTGTCCCTTTTTTTCAGTTGAAACAAATTCCCACCAGTTCCATAAACACATGCTTGTTAAACATAAATTATTAGGTAGAAATTATTATGCAAAAAAATTATGTTGATTGGAAAAATATTTGGTCTTTTGGGAAAAAAAAAAAAAAAAATCCCTAAAAAAATTTAATATTAGAGAATAAAAAATAAAAGAATTTTCGTAGGAATTATACAAATTACAGAATTAGAAAGGGGAATCTTTTGCAAGATATTTATTGATTTCTCAAGAATGTAATAAAAAATTTTATAGTGAACAGACAGTCTGGAAATCATATGGACTATTAGATGAGATGCTGAAGAAGAAGGCTTCAAAAGTCACATCTTTCACTTACATTTGGATTTTATTACGTACGTACTTGCATTGTAAACGAGATCAAGTCTTCCCGTCAGGACTTTTCAAGCTTGTAAAAAACCAATACCAAAGAAACAGTTTAGATAACTGCTTCTTTGATATTGGTATATATTGCTATTAGTTTATATATATACAAATTGGTATTCTTTGGTATTGATATATATATATATATATTATACTGATGGTTTTGGCAAGACGTTAACGTTAAGTATATATATAAAGTACACGTAGATAACTGGGAAACAAACACATTGCAATACTGTGTCGGAAATGCCTTTCAGACTCGTTAGATGGTGGTACGATTCTTTTCACAGAAACTTTTCATTTCAGCAGTAGCAAGATGAAACTATTGCATGAAACGTGGAACTAGAAGATATGCATCTGGCTTATGGGACTGTTGAGTGCAAAAGGCGAGCCACACAGTGCTTGCACGCTCAATGATATCTGACGATGCATACTCAAGCTCTATGGCGGCTTGCATCAGAAATTACATGATGATTGTTCTTTCCAAAAGCTGTGGTTATTCTTCAACGAATGGTACGGACTTCGGACATCCAGAATGTGTTAGGTCTGGTATAGGACAATCCAAATTCTATATTGTGCAGCATGCGACTTCACTATCTAGAGGGTTCGACGTGAAGAAGACATACATCCATACATTATCGTTGTTACTGTTCGCCATTTCATTTTAATGTTACATTGATTAATAAACCGTATATTCACATACTTGATGCCTTATATTCATTTATATATATTCACTTACGTCACTACAGCGCCAGGAACGCATTTCCAACTATGTATTGCCATGTAATTGTGAGTTGTGTATATGTATCCTTTTCTTCCAGAAGTTTATAAATCTGGTGCTGAGAAATGGTGTTTATACAGATAGACAAATTTACATAAAAATTAAGCTGAGATATCTGCCTGATGTATGGCCAAACCTATAAATACCAACAAAATTTTAATCAAATTCTCTATTAATCCGATGATTTAATGACTTGAAATCGTAAGATTTTAGATAGACATTTACGTTAATGTAGATTCAGGTTAAAAATGAGGCAAGGTAAATGACTGTTATTTGTACAATCTTTAAAATTGAGTAGCAAACATTTGCACGTGGAATGAGTGAAACAACTTCGAGTTAAATAGAGGTTGCTTTATTAATTCAGGCAATGAAATATGGAAAAAGTAATAGAATGTCAAAATCCAATTTAGTAAAGATATTTAATATTTTATTTAATACTAATACAAATAAATTAATTATATTCCAATTCTTATTTAACAGTATTTTAATTATTAATAAAACTATTGAAAGCTATATATATATTACTATATAAAAAACAAATTATTATATAGAATAAAAATAAAAAAAAGAATTAAAGGAAAGAAAATTCTATAAGATAAATATATAATACAAAAAAGAAAAATTCTGATAAAAAATTATTATAATGACAGTGGAAATGCTTTATGAAATTGAAAAGCAAATGCTTTTTTTTTAAAAATATGATAACTTTTTTTCTTATGTTTTTTAATGGTTTGAATTTACAGTTGAAACAAATATTCTAATTCAATATGAAAAAAAGTGTTTTTAATGGTATGTTAGACATTCTGGATAAAAATAAAATTGTAAGCTGAATAAATAATTTTTTTTTTTCTTTATTTGATTTCAAACACGAAAGGGCAAATGTTATGTATTTAAAATATTGATCAAATATTTATTCGAAATATTTATTTATTTATTTGACTAATCGAAATATTGTATTTTTAAAAAAATGTTGTACTTTTTAATTTAAAAACTTTTAATTTCTACATTTAAAATGTTATATTCTGAAAAACTACCCATAATTAAAAACAAACTGCATTGCACTTTATTTTAATAAATAAAATGCAACACTAATTTTTATTAAAATCCTATTAAATTTTTGTTTGCACTGGAAATTGCATTTTCATCATTAGTAGCCAAGTGTATCACACATGCAAAAATACAGGCCAATACGACGAAAAATTGTTGAAACAAAAATATAAATTTAAACAAAAAAAAAAAACAAACAGTTTAAATTTGCATCAATTTCTTTTGATTATTAAAAGGAAACACTTTTTAATCTAGGCAGTGAAACTATATTCATTATTACGAAATTCAATTTTGAAAATTTCTGCCTCAACATAAGAGAGTCACTTATAATAATAAAAAAAAAAAAAAAAGAAAACAGGCGCCAATGAAGAAGAAATATTAAACGAGCGCCCAAATGAAAATATGTCTAGAGCAGCTAGCACTCCTTTTGCAAACCTAGTTATGATGTTAATTGAATAAGCGTTACGTAATTTGATAGCATATCGGTTACAGCAGACAGACGGTTTATTCTCCCCCCCTCTACCCTCCCACAAAATGAAGAAGAACTAAACTAAAACCCAGCGCAGATGGAACACACTTGACAGAAAAATCGTCTGGCACACACACACACAGATAAAAAAAAGAAAAAAGAAAGAAAACAAGCCATATTCGCCAGCGAGGAAAACGACCTTAAGGTCCAACCTCACAATCTGTAACAACACGGCCGCCGCATATGACGACATGCATTCACACATACTGCCAGCAGAGACGCAGAGCACACATCCACATCCATCCAAACTACATCTACCTCTGTTGCCTAAAGAAGATCACGGGCAGCCCAGCTAGCTAACTTTTTTCTTCCGGGACTGGTAGGGTTAAATTCATAATCGGTCCGCCTCGCTCCCACGGTCAGAGTTGGGAGGGGTAGGGGTAGAGGAAGGTCCAGCCTCAAGGCTCCCTGCACCCCCTACCCACTACCCATCCCTTTTCTATCTTACTATATGATGATAATGGGAAGAAAAGCTTTCTCCTCTCCCATTTTATCTGTGCAAACCTGTTAGAGCAGAAGTGAGGCGGTTTAAAAATTCAGTGTGTGTACATATACTACAGTACAGTACACAACATCATGCACCAAGAAATACTTTTTGCTTATAAGAATTTTGATTTTATTTATTTTTATTTTATTTTTAATTTTTTTTTTTTTTTTTGTCTGAGAAGACGCATACTTTCATATAGGGATTTTTCTATTAAAAAGTAGGTCACATAATTCTTTTTCCCTTCTCTCTATTTTGCATGATATTGTCACGTGTTATATTTTAACCCCTTCACCTACGAGTGGGGAAGAAGGGGGGTTGTCTGCAATACAGAGAGAGAGAGAGGTGTGTAGGGGTAGGGAATAGAGTAGAGTAGAGTAGAGAGAGATGGCAGGTATATTGTGGAATGCCATGGTTACAGAATGAGGCAGATGGCAACAGATGGAACATGTGTAGGAAGCATATAGAGTTTGAGAAAGGTGTCAACACTGTGGGCAACATGCTGTAGACTCAGTATACAGTATCGGAAAGGGTACGGTTCGTTAGGTAAGTACATTTTTTTGTACTAATAATCCCCAATAGGAGTTTTTTTTTTTTTTTTTTTTACTATTCGAAACACTTTCTTGTAAGTCTAACTAGTCCAAGTTCAAATGCTTGAATATACAAGATAATATTGAATAAATGAGTTTATTTTTATTTGAATAAATTAATTATGTTATTTAATTTTCAAAAAAATAATGAAGTTTAATTACAATTGAAATCGAAAAGTTTATTGTGAAACCAGATATTTTAATTAATTAATTATGTTAACTAGTTAGAATTCAATTGAATGTTAATGTAATTTAGAAGAATATAATTTATAATTTAATAAATGGACATTTGACTTATTTTGGCTTTTAAATATCCATACTGACTTTATTGTGGTGAAATTTACTTGAATAATTTTTCATAAAACTTCAGTGGAGATCACTTACTTTTAAAGTTTTATTGAAATAATTTGTTTGTTATTGCGTTAGTAATCAAAGTAGTGCTAATTAGTCCAATATGAGATTAATGTTATGTAAAAAGGTTAGGGCTTGATTTGCATTGTTATTATTAAATACTTAATCATTGTTATTATTAAATACTTAATCATTGTTATTATTAAATACTTAATCATTGTTATTATTAAATACTTAATCATTGTTATTATTAAATACTTAATCATTGTTATTATTAAATAATCATTGTTAAATACTTACATAAATAATTAAATACATCTTTAATTAAATAGTTTTCGACGAAAGAAATCAATCAAGCTCATTTAAACTTGGAATCTTTAGTTTATTGTTGAGTTTTGTGGGAATAAAATGTTTTAAATTATTGTATCACTATTCAAAATTTTGTTTACTAATTGATCCAAATTCTGTTACGAATGTTTAAACGAATGTTTGTAAGAAAGTATCCTCTTTTTAATGTATGATCCTACGTGTTTTAATTTTTAACTGTGTTTGATAAACTAATTATATCACTTAGTCAATTCACAATTTTCACTCAAGAAAAATAAATAAATCTTATCAACATTAAAATTAAATGGTGAAATAATTTTTATTATATTGTTTTTGTAACATTTTCTTAATACTAATTTGCTCAAATTCAAAACAAATCTTTTTATGTAAGAAAGTATTCCCAGTTAACCTAAGCGAGAACTTGACTTGTTTTGGTTAGAACATGTATGAAAGTATGAATGCTACGTCAATAACTATTGAAATAATTTTCAATTACAAACAACTGAATGAAATTCTTTAAATTCAGATCTTAAAAGCTATTGCTGAATTTTTCTCGAATAATATTTAAAATTTATTTGTGAACGAATGTTTTTAGGAAGTGTTTTTGATTTAGTAAGTGAATGCTTGGCTTGTTTTGATTTTAGGATGTGAAGCATATTTGTTTACTTTTATCATTGGAGTTAGTTTAATTTATAATATTCAAATCATCTGAAACTGATTTGATTAATTTTCGATTACAAATGAGATGGAGTTTATTGAATGAGGGTTGTTTATTTGTTTTGTTGGAATGAACTGTTGAATATTTTTTTTTTTTTTTTTGTATTTAGAGATTTTGGCTTGTTTTATTTTGTAATTAATGTTTTGATTGCTTTGTAATAATATTCTTAACTTTAAAAAATTATTTTATGAATTATCATTGTTCATAATTAAAAATATTTTCCTTTTAAAAAAAAATATATATGAAGTGATTTATAATTGGAACAAAAACATATTTGTTTTTCAGAAAGTGAATGATATTATACATTCATTATGGTAGTTATGGAATATAATTTTCATTCATTTTTTTTTTTTTTGGGGGGGGGTGCATAATTCTGTAAGAAATGTAAACAATTAATATCAATTGAATTCTTTAAAAACAACTTAATTCTAATTGGAAGGTTTTTTAAAAGAAACGTCAGTTATTTGCTTTTGCATTAACGTTTTTAAATGATATTTTACTTTTTAATTAACAAAATTTTCGTTTTGGGGATTGGTTAAGTAAAGCTATTTTTGAAATATTATTACATTATATTAAAACTTTTATTCGTATTTTAACATTACTATTTTTGTTACGTTTTTTTTTTTTCAATTGAAAATTAGTCAAATAAATTTGTCCATTATCTAGCCAATAATTGCATTATAGTAGAAAATTTACTATTTAATAAAATTATTATTGTATGATTTGTTTATCATATTATAAGAATATTTCTTATCCGTCAAAGTTTTTTACTGGATTATGATTAATAATTAAATTATTATGATTAATAAAGGAAATTAAATTATTAATGAATTAATTGATTATTATGATTAATGAATAAAATTAATTCTCTTAACGTACTATTAAAATTATTATATTTTAAAATGTTAATAATCATAATTTTTTTAATCAAAAAGTTTAACTCATAATTAATAAAACACAAAATTTGCTGAAGTATAATAAATATTTATTATGATTTTTTTATTACTTCTTTACAAATTTAAATATTCTTTATTACTCATTGCTGAAATTATATGAGTTTGAGTTGTATGAAAATTGTTTCAATGTTGATATTTAAGAAAATAAACGTATTAGTTTTCAAAGTGCAGGCCACCAGAGAAACTTACTTATACAAAGTTTCTTTATTACTTATTGATTTCTTATATTTAAAATTATTTAAAACAACTAAATCTAAAAATTAAATCACAATTTTAACTTATATGAGAATAAAAATTCAAATTATGCACAAACGTAAAAACCACATATTATAATTGTTAATAAAATTTAAACAACTGATTTGAAAGATTTAACCTGTTATAAACTCGTCAGTAGAATTCTTTTTTTTTTTAATCTGAAATTACAACTTTCTCAATTTATTATCTCTTGCATTTTTAATTTCTGCCATTTTAAAATAAAAAGCTTTTCTAGTAATCAATCTAGAAAATCAATATTTTAGTATGAGAATGAAATATTTTTATTTATTTACTTAGTAGGAAATTTTATTAGAAGAAAATATTTTATTTTAGTGAGCATTTTAATTTTTAGTCGCATCTTAGTTTATTAGTTTTATTATAAAAGTAACTGTAATAGTAGGTTTAGTAAAAGATATAAAATCAATTTTTTATTGAAACAAATTGATTGTTTATCGGTTATATTTTTTTAATTTATATAATTTATTTTATTAAACTCATAATTTAAAATAAGGTGATATTTAAATATTAATAATCATATGTATAAGAAAATAAAAATATATATATTATATGTCATAGTTTTGAAATTTTTATCCAAATTTAGTTGAAGCTTAAAAGCTAGGAAATAGCTTTTGAAAGCTAAGAAATTTATTTATATTATGTATATTTGGATGTGAAATTAGTTTGGCTCTTTCTTTTGAATGGTTTCAAGATATTGAATCCTTATATTTTATTTACTTTTCCTTATATTATATTTTAAAACTTGTTAAAGTGCCATGAATTTTATGCTTGTTCTGAGTATCAGAGCTATTTTTCATTTGAATAAAAGTGTTAGAAAACTAATATTTTAATTTTTTCTCATTATTGAGTTTTATATGTTAATATTCCGAGTTCTAAGTTACCAACCAACCACTTAATATTAATATCTATAAAATGTTATTAATATCTATAAAATATTATATATATGTGTATATCCCCTTTTCAATAGAAACATGGTTGTACCATAGGAGATAAATTCATCTAATCAGCTTTTGTGTTTGGAAAATATTTGAATTGTTTTAATGTTTCAAAAATATCTAATTAGTAAAAGTACTTAAAAAGAATGTTTTCATGATAAAAAAAATTTGCATTAAAAAATTTCTATTTTTTTTTCAAGAAGATTAACTCTAAAATAGAATAGGCAACTTCATTTTAATTTTGTGTTTGCAAAAGTCAAAAATTCTCAACGTCTGCTAAAGAATTTAAGGTTTTTTTTATTAAAGTTTGTTACTCTCAAAAATCGGACAACTTCTAATGAATAACAAGATGTAGTATATAATATAAATAAAATAATTTCTTATGAATAACACGATATTTTATTGATATCTGTTATTTCCTTCATCAATTATGCATCAAAGAAAACAAAAAACAGTTTTTATGATTTAATCATTTTGAAACGAATTTAATTTAAGGTTTTTTATTAAAGTTTGTTACTCTCAAAAATCGAACAACTTTTAATGAATAACTAGATGTATATTGTAGTCTATTATAATATAAATAGAATAATTTCTTATGAATAACAGGATATTTTATTGATATCTGTTATTTCCTTCATTAATTATGCACCAAAGAAAAACAAAAACAGTTTTTATTATTGATTTAATCCTTTTGAAACGAACTTGCAATGGGTGAAACTCAGCAATCGAGACAGGAAGCAATAAATAACTCATCTTTGACAAATATGCCCTACCTTCTTGTATGAAAATGATCCATGATTTTAAATGCAATTGCGCTTTGACCTCATGTCGATGTGTCGTATAAGAAACAACCAATCAAACAATATCTGCTGCTTTGTCATTGGCTATTTTCGAATCATTTACGTGTATCTGATTTTACCATTAATTTGCAATTTGTGTCACTGCAGTGGGGAATTAATTGCAGCTTCGAAATCGGAATATTATCATATAAAACTCATCTTTACTTGCCACCATGTGTTTGTGGAACTGATCCGTGATTTGAATGTTTAGTTTCTCTGATTAAAAATACATTCTACCTTTTACGTGTGCCTATTTTTAACGACGATATATATAAATAGAAGTAATTATTAAAGCTTAACATGTTTATCTGAAATATTGGTATTTTTTTTTGTATTAATTCGTTGGCGTTTGCTTAAAATGAGATAGACCAGTAACTGTTTTGCAAAATGTATCCATCTTAAATTATTAATTTAATAAATTATTATTTATTATTATAATTTGATAAATTAGTTATAACACTGAAGAAAATTACACACCAATGTATTTTATACATAGATATTACAACTGTAATTATCTAATTAGTAAAAAAATATTTTTATAGTATAGGATAGTAAATTAATATTTTTATAATTGTAAAATTTTGATACGTAATTAGTTTTATAAAATTATGCATAACTGTAACTGGGTTATGTTTTCTTCAATTTGCGGAGAAAAAACTAATACATTATTTTAAATTTGGAAATAGATTTTTTTTTTTTTTTTTTAAATAGAAGACAAGTTATTCCCAAATGGTCATTTATAATTTGACAATAAAGCTCAGCATACATATTAAATAAATCATAGAAAGTTAATCAAATTAAAAAACGTGAAATCTTTAATGATTATATCAAAAGCATAAATCATTTTTCTTTTTAATTTATTTAAAGATGAATGGTTTGGTTAGAAAAATATTTTCAACATTTTCATTGATAACACATTTTTCATTCCACATTAATAAAATCTTTTAAAAAGAAAGGCAAATAATAATTTAACTGTAACAAATCATTATACTTATATACATATGCATCGAAATGTTTAGATCTCGGTACATTATATACTGAATAAATTTATTTTTCTTATTCAAAATTATAAAAATTCTTATAATGTATGACCACATAAAAGAACAGCATTTTTCATTCCCCCCAATGTAACACAGTCTGCTCACCCTAACCCTCAGGCATTCAAAAAAACATAAATAAATATGAATGAAAAAGAAGCTTACAAAACTTTGATTTTAATAAAACTAAGTTAGAGCTCCCTTTCACAGTAATTAACAATTATATAGGAAACTCTCAAGATTTTTACTCATCATGTAGAAGAAGTCAAAATTATTACTTATTATCTTATACAATGATAATAGTCCTTATAATATTTCTTGTTAATTAATTATCTCCTCCTTGATAATGATATTTCTTATTATCTTACACATAAACATATTGTTCGTTCATTTTAGAACTTAATTGATATGGAATTGAATTTCAAAATATCTACCAAACAAATTTTAAGGATTGCTTATGATTTAAAGCAGTAAACATATGTATAAGACAGAAAATAGCTGTCATAAAATGTGTTTTATGCATCTCATATATAATAATATTTTTATATTCTATTTCAATAATAAATGTTTTTAGGATCTTGCGTGAACACGATAGTTTCTTGTATAGTCCATAATATTACCAAAAGAATGTGTCGGAGAAAATATCAAACGTTGGCAAAAAATAACTGAATAGCAACAGTATATAACAACAGCATATTGATAAATAGCAATAGTAAATAATAGCAACACTATAACAACAACAGTAACAATATAACGAATAATAGTATAATAGCAACAATATAGATTTAGTTACCATGGCTATTGAATTTCTTAAAAGCTTTTGTAGTATTTTGAACAATGTCTACTTAAGGAAGTTCTAGGGTTATCACGCTTTTGTGTATTCTCGTAGCTATTTATTTGGTAATTCTTGTAATGTTCTGAAAAAATTGCTGCATAAATTTCTTGGGTTATTGAATAAGTAAAAATTAAGTATTAGCCTAACATTCTATGACTTCGATAACACTCTAACACTCTGATATGTATTAGTTCTATGTTCTTAAATGTTCATTCTATGTTCTTAAATGATAAATTAAAAAAGTGATCTGATTTCAGTTTAAATGTATTAATACATAGTGTAATTAATATATATTTTTTTATTATTATTATTATTATTTTTTTTTTGAAATTTATTTGTTTGCTTTCTGCATTGCCATCATTTGTAGGATTACCGATGCAATTTAAAAAATGGTCACATAACTGAATTATTAAAAATTGCATCTATGTTAATTTTTCTGCCTATCATCATATTATAGGCTATTAAATGTCTAACGTACCGTGTATCAGTATTGTAACATGTTACTAAAAGATACATTAGAGACATATTTGTGGAGTATTGTTTTCCACTTTTTAATTCTAGGAAATATACATTCGAAAAGGTAAAAGAACACATTACGAAATGTAGCTGAAACTGGACAGTTCTTAAGAAGAAGAAGACAGAAAGCCTTTGCAGAAACGCCCATCTCTCTTTTATTTTGCATTATTTTTGCTCGAGATAACCGAAAGTTAAACCAAAAGGGCTAAAGAAAGAAATAAAAGTAACTTATTCCACGACCTTGACTATCCAGTTTCGTATGTGTCGATGTCCTTTTGATCTTTAAAACTTAAACCCAGAAGACTCGTTTTTCTCCTCTTGAAAATTCGGCTTCTTCGTTTCTTTTCCGTTAAGATTCACTTAAAAGACGCCCGTGGACTTTGCTTTTTTTTTTTTCATGTATTATTATTATTATAAAGCGATAAAATAAAATAAAATGCATATAGTTCTGCTTAATTATATGGAAGATGTTATATTGTATCTTACTTGATGTATAATATAAAAGTTTGTTAGATTAATTCGCATAGAATTATTTCGGAAAATAAATTTAATATCTTCAGGTATAAAATAATTTAATGTTATTATTAAAATCAATACGTTTCATAATTATTATTATTATAGTGTGATGTTGTCTTCATTAGTTGTATATATTGTCCTAAAATTAGATCAGAGACTTTATCAAAAGTTTCCTAACAAATATAATTGAAATTTTAATATGTGGACAAAGATCTGTACATCTACTACATCGAAGATCTGAACTTAAAACCTCTGAAATAAGGAAAAAAACTACGAAACTCTTCAAAAATATTCTGAATAAACTTTTATTTTATACATTTTGACGAAATTTATGAAAGTGACATTGTTAAAAAATAGGGAAGATAGAACTATTTGTAGATTAAGCCAAATTTATAATTAGTTAGTAAACCTAGGAGTATTAAATAAGCTCTCATAGAGTATATATGAGAGCCTATATATATATATATATATTACTTATTGTATAATTAAGTCAAAGACAGTGGCAAATAAAGGGTTAATTGTTTACATACAATAATGTGCAAATATGTGGTCGTGGAAAATTTGGAAAAAAAAGCATTTATTAATTATAAGTTTAATATATTAAAACTAAAATCCTCTCAAAAATTTCAATTTATTTTACGTGAACATATAATGCTGGGCAAACACGTATGGGAGTATGCCAATGTTCAATAATCCAAGAAATCTTTGAAGCAATTGGTCATAACACCATAAGAACTATCAAATTCAATATCCATAGAAACTTACCAAAATTCCATAGTCTAAGACCTTCATTTAGAAGCAATTCTTCAAAATACTTTGAGAAATATTAAATATTGCAATAGACACGGGAATATATCAAAATTATACTATTGCTAGTCGGCTATATATTGTTATATTATTATATTATTGCCATTCTGTTATACCGTTGTTGTTGTACTGTTGCTAGTCAGCTACAAACTGCTATATTATTATACTGTTGCTATTCGGTTATACTGTTGTTGTTCGGTTATATTGTTGTTATTATTATTATACTATTTGCTATTCGGTTATCTGTTGTTGTTCGGTTATATTGTTGTTATTATTATTATACTATTGTTGTTGTTATACTGCTGTTTTATTATATACTGTTGCATTCGGAAATTTTTGCCTAGATGCGACATTGGAGTTTCAATTTCTTCAACGCATTTTTGATAATGTGGTGATATGATTTGTGGTGATATGATAATATTTTTATTAATATCAACGACAATTATATCATATTTGTTAATTGATTAAAACAGGTGTGAGAAATGATAAAAAAAAATAATGACAAAGTTCCGATAAATATTATTCAAACATAAACAAAAAAATCATTTCTATTCTATTAAGACTATAATATACGATTAAAAATTTATGCTTTTATAGCATAGAAAGACGGAAGTTTTGTAAAGATGAATGAGTTATTGATTGACTATTTAGTGAATGAATTGGTGTATTGATATGAAGTTTAGAATATATATACATATGTATATTATACATATTATATATATATATATATATATATTATATAATAGACAATTTCACTATTATTTAATGTACATTTTGCGCATTTGAAAATTTGTAAAAAATAATATTTTAATACAAAAATTGGGTTTTATTGAGCAGAAAAGATGTCATGCAAAAATGGTTAGATGCTATTGTTTCATTTCAAAAAATTATTCTCGTGACTTTAGATAATTAAATAATCTATAAATTTTTGATTAAATATTAAACAACTAAAAAACCATTTTATGTGTAACAAATACAAAAATGAAAATTATATAACTGAAAAAAAATAACAAAATTCTTATTTTTATCAAGCACTGTACAAAAAAAAAAATTATTAAATTCATTAAATTTTTTTTTCATTTATTTGTGTTTTTCATGCCATTATGCAATTTTTATGCCATTATGCAATCCATTCTATAGTTCATAAAATGTATTGCTTTTAAATTCAGTTTTCTTTGAAACATAAATTTATTAAACTTTGTACATGAAAAAAACACAATTGCTATTGGCAAACCACCAACTTCAAAGTAATTTAAATAAAAAGAAACTGCGCGAACCAACCCCTATACTGTCACTGCTTTGGTTAGAATCTTGCAAGAAGAAAAAAAAATACTAATAGCCTTGGGCATTTTCAAATCATCATTTAAAAGTCATTACTTCAAAAACATCACATTTCACCTTTCCTTTGACCTTTAAAAAATGGACGCTTTTGTTACAAGCAAATTACAAGATATCAAGTACATATTTTTAGGTACCCAGTAATTTTGTTACCATTTCACTGTTATAGTTTACATTGAATCATTACTCTTAAAGATATCATTATGCAAATACAGGGAACAATGTAACAGCGATGATGTATGCTCGTGACTTGAGAAATTTTGCACCGTCTTTTCCCTTTAGTATTATCAACGCCTTTTTTTTCAGTTTTTTTCTTTTTTTTTATTGACTTTGTTTACAAATCTTTTTTGGGGTATATAGAATATCATAATCTTTCTGGGGTATATAGGTTTATCATACAAATCTTTTTGTGGTATGTAGAATATCATACAAATCTTTTTGTAGTATATAGAATATCATACAAATCTTTTTTGTGGTATATAGAATATCATACAAATCATTTTGTGGTATATAGGATATCATACAAATATTTTTGTATTATGTAGAATTTCATACAATTAAATATGGTAAATTATAAAATATCATTGGACACAAATAAAATAACAATCATAATTTTTTATATATTTCAATTATTAAATTTTTGAATTTTTTTTACTTAATACACTTGCAATAGAGTTTTTTTTTAACTTTCATAGTTTTTGAACATTTTTTCTTCAATACATATTTATTAAGTGTTCAACAAAAATGAACTTTAAAAAAATACTATAAATGTTTTTGAAGCTAGCAATCTATATTAAATAATAGTTTGAGAAATGTAATCGATATGAATTTGAAAAAAAATAAATGTAAGAAGAAAAGCAATCTATATTAAATAATCACTTTATTATTTAATATAGATTTGATATCAAAAACATTTACACATATTTTTCAATTTCATTATGGCGATTTTGAAATCCTTAAATTATTATTTAATATAAATTTCTGATTTTAAAGTTAAGCCATAATAAATTTGAAAAAAAAAAAAGCAAATGCAGGATTTGAAATCAGCAAGCTATATTAAATAATAAGTTGAGAAAAAGTTAATCACCATTGAATTTGAAAAAAAAAAAGTAAATGTGGAATTTTAAATCAGCCATCTATATTAAAAAATAAGTTAAAATGAAAGTTAATCGTCATAATTTTAATAATTAAAAAAAAATTGTTTTCCAAAGTTGATAAAAACTTCGAGTCAAAATTTAATGTTCAATATTCTGCATATCATCAAATCGCTGGAGTTAGATTAAAAATTTGTGCAGTAAATAGTTAGTTAGTAGAATAGTTTTTATAAGATTTAAGGTAAGGTTAAAAGTAGATAAGATTTAAAACTATCTAGACCAATAAGAAACTGATTGACTTCGAAATTTATGGAAAAAAAATAATTCAGAAAAAGATGATTTAAGGAATAAATGACAAACGTTCTTTATTATAGAGATAATTGATGATTATTTGCCAGTGTGCTTTGGCTTGAATGTCGTTTAACGTTCAGTGACTTTTTTCTGTTCTACTACCAACTTTTTATGGAGTTTTTGAAATCATTACATATATACTCTCCTCAAGATTTAAGAAGTAGAAAATTTTGAATTTTGTTGAAACAAAATTGATGGTTTCCAATATTGAACGAATTCACTTGGTATTCGTGAAGATTCAAATTTCACTTTCACAAAGTTCAGTAGTTTAGGGAATTTTATCAGTTCAAAAGCTGGGTCGAATTTGTTGGAAAATCACAATAAAGCAGTGTTGGCCTAAACTTTTTTTAAATAAACTCAAACAATTTAGGAGATGTCTGGAAATCGTGTTAAGATTTAAGAAATTTTAATGGTAAAGGGAAAGGAAGACGAGTACATTTACGTATGCAGGAGGGAAAATATCAATTGAGAAAGTCCTCAATAAATTTACAATTCCATTTCTTTCTTCTTTATATATTTTTATTAGATTTTAGAACAAAAAAATCTATGAAAAATATTTTCGTTGTATTTAAAGTGAAATCAAATGTTATAGATGCTACTAGATTTAAACATACTGATTTATAAATAAAATTCAAAACTTCATAATAAAATTTTTACTTGATTACCATTTACGCAACTGAAAAATCTTTTTTTTTTTTTGTTTTAAGATATTAAAGTTTATTTACCAGATTTATAATGCTGAGAAATAAAAAACGATATATTTACTATTTTTTTAAATCAAATAATGTAAATCAACATGCTGTAAGAATTCTAGTGTGTTCTCAGTTAAGGAAGAACGAAAAAGTTCGAACTTAAATGTATTCAAATCCCTGTAATAAAAATTTATCGACGCAATAAAAAGTTTTGAATTTTTAAATAAAATTTCTTTCTTCGTTAATTTTTAAGACGAATTATTTTAACATGAAACATTTTCAACTATTGTAAAAACTTGAAATTAAGTTTAATAAATTACACTGAATTTTTTGAGAGATGTTTACTATATGAAATATAAACTATGAAATGTTAAACTATATAAATGTATGTATCTAAAATATACTTTTATAATTATATATACTTTTATAACGTATATGTATTTTAAAATGTTTTTAATGCAATTTAAGTATGCATGCAAAGTAGCATTCTGAAGAAAACAAATTGTATAACCTAATTTCTTTGCCAGAATAAATAAAAATAGTGTAAAATCACTCAGTTAAAAAAAAAAAAAAAAAGAATGAAAATAAAGTAATTCATAATCATTTGAAGTTGTTTTCTTTATTTCCCAAAGGAAATCATTACATTGCTGCTTTTGGAGGCTATACTAGCAGTATTTTTTACTTATATATTTATTTTATGTATATAATCAATGCATGGTAATAATAGAAATCAGGAAAACCTATTTTATGTTTAAAATTTATCCATTTTAAGACAATATTAATCTAAAATTTACATCAATGTTCTGCATAACAGTTAAAATATTTTCAAAAATCAAATTCTAAACTTGGTTGTAATGGTTTTAGAATTCATTTACTTTTTTAGATATTAGTTCAATTAAAAACAATCGTTTCATCCAAAATTGTAGGTGTGGAATTATTTTATTAACTGGATATAAAAATATTCTGCAGTTGAATGTGAAATTTTTTTTTATATATAGTTTACTAATTTATAAAATTGCATTTTTAAAGCTTTCAAAATAAGAGAACTGCAACTGTAATTTCTATACTTTGTTTGAATTATCCAAATGTAATTATTATTATTATAAATTTATAAAGCATCTTTGTTATTTCAAATTGAATATGTTTATGAATATTTAACAGTTATAGCATTGCTTAATGACAAGATATTTACGAATGCTTACAAACGAATTATCAATTGCAACTGCCACACCCAAGACTGTTATCAAATGAGTGTTTTTGTAAATGATTTTGATTTTTAAAAGTAATATTATTCAATGCATGTACAGAATAATAATGATGAAAAAAAGAAAATAGAATTCTGAAATATTGCTGAATAAGTATTTGACTTAAGCCTTATTTAAGAAACTTTTACTCAACTTAAGATTTTAATTTAAGAATGTTTTTAAGTTATGTTAATTTAATCATTATGTGTAATTACTTGTTGTTATCCACTAAATGCATCATTTTATTAGTTTATTTTATTTTTATGAAAATATTTGGTTTTGTTTAAGTTACTTTATTAGATACACAAAAAAAAAAAAAAAAAATCTCTTTTTTAAATGCTCCTAAAATATTTAAATAACGTTTACGCAACTTTCAAAGCATTCAAAATATTGAGCAAATAGTCGTTGCTGATTAAAATTTTTCATTTTTTTTACTTGTTATTTGTAGTTTTAATCAAAAATCTAGTTTTTGATGTTATACAAATATTTTGATTAAATAACTTTACTTTAATTAAATGTGAAAGAATACTGAGATACTAGATGCAGGTATAAAAAAATATAATTTATATATCCTTGTAATTAATCTAATAATCCATTCTAATATTTATAAAAATTAATGTTGTAATGTAAAAATCAATAATCCTTATACGTTAATGTAAAATAAACCTGCCATTTTAAAAGAGAAATTCATTACTTGTGCCGCCATCTATTGTTGATAAAAGAAAAAAATGCAACTGCTACTCGGGATAAAAATGGCTCAGACATTTCGATTCGTTACTAAAAACTTTCAAATTGTATTTTATTAAAATTACAATGTGTTTATAACTAGATACATACTAAGAAAGCAATATGTAGATTATAAAAATTGGTGAATTAATTAAAAATGTATGTTAAATTTTTAAAAAAACGAAATTCTTAAAATTACATTCTTGACCAGTAAAGAAGTACTTTGAATTAAGTGTATTTTACTTATTTAAATTTTCGAAATTTAAAAGAATTAAATAAAATTCATATTATATGTATTACGTCATATTATATGTATCGAAATTCATATTATATGTTTGACAATATATATATGTCTTATGAAATTTTGTACACCTTAAAAAAAAAAGAATTTTTTAAAACGGTCAAACAAATTATTTCGTTAAACAACAAAAAGACATAAATGTCTAATTTACATAATACATATTAGTTAGACAGAAATGTCTAATTTTTGTTGTTTAATTTTTCATAGTGTAAAAAATAAAATCAGTTATATAAATTGGTATAGTTGGAAAACAAATACAAAATTCATAATCTATGGATTTTATTATTGAAATGTTTGTCAAAATTTAAATAATAATTTTAATTTTAATTTCGAGGATAATGCGCAAAATTTATTTAAATCACAAAATATATTAACTAATAAGATTTAACGTGAATGAAACTGACACAAGTTATCAGTTTGAAAATCCTATTTATCTATCTATCTATTCTACTACATTGTTATAATAATCAATAAAACTTAAAACTTAAATGTTAAAAAGTTAAATATTTTTTCATAAAAACTCGGAATTATAAAATTAAAAATACATGAATGTTGGGATATTGCGTATTAACTTAAGAAAAATTTTAAATAAAATTTATTAGATTATTTACTTTTATATTATAAAGTATAAATAGCAGAGATATCATAATATATATTAGCATTTAATGTTTTATAGATATAAACGAAATAAAAATCTGTTGTGTTTTTAATTAATTAAATAAATAAATGCATATTTAATACATTAAAAATAACAAAATTGTTATGGTAAAAAATCTGTTTCATCTGTTACTTTATTAATCTTAAATTTGGAAAATTTTTGACCGCTTTGAAAAAATATTCACAATTTATGTTCAGATTTTATTGTTTATTTTTTACATTAATCTCCTATTTTTAAAATATCCTCTTTAACCCTACTTCTACATTATTTAAATAAAAGTAATCTATGAAGTTATCTGAACTACTTTCAAATTGTGAAAAAAATATGATAATTTTATCGAAATTGAGAAATTTAAAAGAAAAAAAAATTTATTACATAAAAGTAATTCATTTTGATCTGACCTTACAATAATAATATAAAAACATTTAAATTAAATTAATTTAAATATTATTTTCATATTCCGCAAACTATCCTCTATACAATATTCTTATCCCATATCCTCTATTTTCCTATGTTATTGCCAGCATGGAAGAAATGTCGTAGAAATTTGAAAAAAAAAAAAAATAAAAAATAAAAATTTTGGAATTTATAAACAAAACTTCAAGTAAGCGAAAGAGTGAATTATTCGAAATACAATATAATTCTGTTCAAATGTAGAAATATTACATTTTATTCAATAAAAAAATCCAATTTAATAACAGGTACGAAAACTGACCTTTTTCAGAAATTTTTATCATTTATATATAAAATAAAAATGATCTTGCTTTTTGATTTTTAGTTATATATTTTGATACAACTTTTAAATTTTATTCGATCTATAAGTTTTATAGAAATTTCAATGCTATTACAAAAATAGAAATATTTCCCCTACGTATTTCTCCTACTCGGTGAAAATTAAGCAAAATTCAACTCTCAAGTTGATTGAATTGAGTTGATAATTGAATTCGAAAATTTATACGACAGGAATTAGTAAGGGATATATGCATTATTTTTTAATTTGTTTCATTTTACGTGGTAATTTGGGCCGTTTTACTGCAGATACCCATTTCATGTAGAACCAGATATGTCTTAATATCCCATTTTATTCTTTAAAATTATACTCGTTCTTATACACGACAAGAGTCAATAAGGGATATTAAAGAACTGGTTGAGATGCAAATAACCATAAGTGCTACTTTCAGATTTCAAACTGTCATATATATGAAAATTTTCGTAACGGTATTTTAATTTTGATAATTAAAATAATAATAACGACAATATACAGCTATATAAGCATCATTTTTAATTTGTTTCATTTTACGTGGCAATTTCGGCCATTTTACTGCAGATACCCATTTCATGTAGAACCAGATATGTCTTAATATCCCATTTTATTCTTTAAAATTATACTCGTTCTTATACACGACAAGAATTAATAAGGGATATTAAAGAACTGATTGAGATGCAAATAACCATAAGTGCTACTTTCGGATTTCAAACTGTCATATATATGAAAATTTTCGTAACGGTATTTTTAATTTTGATAATTAAAATAATAATAACGACAATATATATCTATTTAAGCATTATTTTTAATTTGTTTCATTTTACGTGGCAATTTCGGCCATTTTACTGCAGATACCCATTTCATGTAGAACCAGATATGTCTTAATATCCCATTTTATTCTTTAAAATTATACTCGTTCTTATACACGACAAGAGTCAATAAGGGATATTAAAGAACTGGTTGAGATGCAAATAACCATAAGTGCTACTTTCGGATTTCAAACTGTCATATATATGAAAATTTTCGTAACGGTATTTTAATTTTTGATAATTAAAATAATAATAACGACAATATATAGCTATATAAGCATTATTTTTTAATTTGTTTCATTTTACGTGGCGATTTCGGCCATTTTACTGCAGATACCATTTCATGTAGAACCAGATATGTCTTAATATCCCATTTTATTCTTTAAAAATTATACTCGTTCTTATACACGACAAGAGTCAATAAGGGATATTAAAGAACTGGTTGAGATGCAAATAACCATAAGTGCTACTTTTGGATTTCAAACTGTCATATATATGAAAATTTTCGTAACGGTATTTTAATTTTGATAATTAAAATAATAATAACGACAATATATAGCTATATAAGCATAATTTTTAATTTGTTTCATTTTACGTGGCAATTTCGGCCATTGTACTGCAGATACCCATTTCATGTAGAACCAGATATGTCTTAATATCCCATTTTATTCTTTAAAATTATACTCGTTCTTATACACGACAAGAGTCAATAAGGGATATTAAAGAACTGGTTGAGATGCAAATAACCATAAGTGCTACTTTCAGATTTCAAACTGTCATATATATGAAAATTTTCGTAACGGTATTTTAATTTTGATAATTAAAATAATAATAACGACAATATATAGCTATATAAGCATTATTTTTTAATTTGTTTCATTTTACGTGGCAATTTCGGCCATTTTACTGCAGATACCCATTTCATGTAGAACCAGATATGTCTTAATATCCCATTTTATTCTTTAAAATTATACTCGTTCTTATACACGACAAGAGTCAATAAGGGATATTAAAGAACTGGTTGAGATGCAAATAACCATAAGTGCTACTTTCGGATTTCAAACTGTCATATATATGAAAATTTTCGTAACGGTATTTTAATTTTGATAATTAAAATAATAATAACGACAATATATAGCTATATAAGCATTATTTTTTAATTTGTTTCATTTTACGTGGCAATTTCGGCCATTTTACTGCAGATACCCATTTCATGTAGAACCAGATATGTCTTAATATCCCATTTTATTCTTTAAAAATTATACTCGTTCTTATACACGACAAGAGTCAATAAGGGATATTAAAGAACTGGTTGAGATGCAAATAACCATAAGTGCTACTTTCGGATTTCAAACTGTCATATATATGAAAAATTTTCGTAACGGTATTTTAATTTTGATAATTAAAATAATAATAACGACAATATATAGCTATATAAGCATTATTTTTTAATTTGTTTCATTTACGTGGCAATTTCGGCCATTTTACTGCAGATACCCATTTCATGTAGAACCAGATATGTCTTAATATCCCATTTTATTCTTTAAAAATTATACTCGTTCTTATACACGACAAGAGTCAATAAGGGATATTAAAGAACTGGTTGAGATGCAAATAACCATAAGTGCTACTTTCGGATTTCAAACTGTCATATATATGAAAATTTTCGTAACGGTATTTTAATTTTGATAATTAAAATAATAATAACGACAATATACAGCTATATAAGCATCATTTTTTAATTTGTTTCATTTTACGTGGCAATTTCGGCCATTTTACTGCAGATACCCATTTCATGTAGAACCAGATATGTCTTAATATCCCATTTTATTCTTTAAAATTATACTCGTTCTTATACACGACAAGAGTCAATAAGGGATATTAAAGAACTGGTTGAGATGCAAAATAACCATAAGTGCTACTTTCGGATTTCAAACTGTCATATATATGAAAATTTTCGTAACGGTATTTTAATTTTGATAATTAAAATAATAATAACGACAATATATAGCTATATAAGCATCATTTTTTAATTTGTTTCATTTTACGTGGCAATTTCGGCCATTTTACTGCAGATACCATTTCATGTAGAACCAGATATGTCTTAATATCCCATTTTATTCTTTAAAATTATACTCGTTCTTATACACGACAAGAGTCAATAAGGGATATTAAAGAACTGGTTGAGATGCAAATAACCATAAGTGCTACTTTCGGATTTCAAACTGTCATATATATGAAAATTTTCGTAACGGTATTTTTAATTTTGATAATTAAAATAATAATAACGACAATATATAGCTATATAAGCATTATTTTTTAATTTGTTTCATTTTACGTGGCGATTTCGGCCATTTTACTGCAGATACCCATTTCATGTAGAACCAGATATGTCTTAATATCCCATTTTATTCTTTAAAATTATACTCGTTCTTATACACGACAAGAGTCAATAAGGGATATTAAAGAACTGGTTGAGATGCAAATAACCATAAGTGCTACTTTCGGATTTCAAACTGTCATATATATGAAAATTTTCGTAACGGTATTTTAATTTTGATAATTAAAATAATAATAACGACAATATATAGCTATATAAGCATTATTTTTTAATTTGTTTCATTTTACGTGGCAATTTCGGCCATTTTACTGCAGATACCCATTTCATGTAGAACCAGATATGTCTTAATATCCCATTTTATTCTTTAAAATTATACTCGTTCTTATACACGACAAGAGTCAATAAGGGATATTAAAGAACTGGTTGAGATGCAAATAACCATAAGTGCTACTTTCAGGATTTCAAACTGTCATATATATGAAAATTTTCGTAACGGTATTTTAATTTTGATAATTAAAATAATAATAACGACAATATATAGCTATATAAGCATTATTTTTTAATTTGTTTCATTTTACGTGGCAATTTCGGCCATTTTACTGCAGATACCCATTTCATGTAGAACCAGATATGTCTTAATATCCCATTTTATTCTTTAAAATTATACTCGTTCTTATACACGACAAGAGTCAATAAGGGATATTAAAGAACTGGTTGAGATGCAAATAACCATAAGTGCTACTTTCGGATTTCAAACTGTCATATATATGAAAATTTTCGTAACGGTATTTTAATTTTGATAATTAAAATAATAATAACGACAATATATAGCTATATAAGCATTATTTTTAATTTGTTTCATTTTACATGGTAATTTGGGCCATTTTATCACAAATACTCTACCCATTACAAGTAAAGTCAAATATACCTATTTTATTTTTTTTTTAATTATACTCGTTCGTATACATGACTGGAGTCAATAAGGGTTGTTAAAGAACTGTCTGAGATGCAAATAAATATAACGGCCATTTTCGGATTCCAAACTATCACCAGATATGAAAATTTTGGTAACGGTATTTTAATCTTGATAATTAAAATAATAAATAATAATGATAATATGTATATATATATATATATAAACTCGTTCAAATAATAAATATCAATAAAAACAATTAACGATGTTTTTTCAGCAGCAATGTCTAAACTTAATAATAATTTTGAATAAAGAGAAAATGGCTATAAACTGTTTTTATAAGTTTAGAAGACAGAAATTGTTCTGGCCTGAGAAAAACTTAATTTGCTGCATCTGCATTAGCTGCTCTATCCACGTTTTAGAGATGCAGCCTTAATTTGTTGTGGCATTATAAAGGATGGTGATCTTAATAGTTTGTGGCTGGGCATTTAATAGGCACGGAAGGGAACATATATTGGTTAATTTATGGATGGAACGTTAAATGATGGTAATTTTCGTAGTTTCGCTTCGTTGCTATGCTTCGTGGTTCAGAAATTTAAGACACATTAATGAAATTTAGTTGCAGGTGCAGTCTTTTTAAGTAATAATTTGAATCTAGTATATTATATATTAAAAATCTAATCTTAATATTGTATATTAAAAATCAAGGTTCTTTTAAAGACAATAAGGAATAAATATATAAATGTATCCAACTGTTATTTAGCAACTGTTTTTAAATGAGTGACACATACACAATTTATAATTAAGCATAAATTGTGTTTTAAAACAGATAAAATGGTTTAGAACTCCTTTTATCTAAATAAATACGTATGTATTCCTACAAAATAATATTAAACGACCGATATATATATATATATACAGTTTATAATTAAGCATAAATTGTATTTTAAAGCATATAAGCAGATTTAGAATTTCTTTATCTAAATAAATACGTATGTATTCCTACAATATAATATTAAACGATTGACATATATACAATTTATACTAAAACATAAATTGTGTTTTAAAACAGATAAACAGGTTTAGAACTTCTTTATCTAAATAAATGCGTACGTGATCCAACAATATATTTATAATATTTTGATTTCATTTCATTATTATTATTACTATAAAAGTGTTATTAATTATTATTATTTATTTATTTATTTATTGTTTGAGATCAGTGACAATCAATCTTCTCAAATGATCTTCTAGAGATCAGTTAGTTAAAATTTTCGGCTATTTGCCATTGTTGCCAAGTCATATATTCTTTTCTTGGTGAGATCCTTTTGCAAATGATGCTGGTTATACTTTAAATGTCTTATTTTAATTAATTAAGTACTATTTAATATAGATTTTACAGATTAATTAATTTCTGTAGTCTGTAGTCTGTTAATTTAAAAATTAAACTGGTGTTATGATGGTAATTTGTTATTTTAAAAAAAGTTTTTTTATTTGTTGCTTTAAATTATATTTTTATAAATATAAAATTAATTTATTTAACTTCTTTTGAATTATAAATATATTTAAAGTATAAAAATCAGATTTTTTTTTATTTTTTATTTTTTATTTTTCTTACTTTGAATTTTATATTTCCCATAGTTAAATAAAAAAATTAAACTGCAGTTTCAGAAGCGTAGTAATAAATAATATAATGAATAATAGTATATCAAAAGCTGTTTTATTAACAGCAGCATATATGTTTATTCTAGTTAATTTAAATACTAACTGAGTCTTTAAGCAGCTAAAAATGCAAAAGAACTCCTAAAATAGTTTGTGAACCATGGATGTCAATTACAAATTATTGTTTCTAATGTACATTACACATAAATTAAACTATTAATTAACTATAATATCATAAAAATGTTAAATATAATGCTATTAATTTTTCTATATTTTTAAAAAAAAAATCGTATTTCTTCTAAATTAAAAAGAATCATACTCGAAATTACATAAGAATGATAATTTTTTGTAAAATCATATCAATAATTGATACCAGGCATATAGCAGTTTATGATAATAAAAAAGAAATATACTGTTTTTTTTATTTTATTGCATAAATAAAAGAAAGAAATGCAGTAAAAAATTATGAAATTTTATTTAGATGCATGAAATCATATACCGACGTATCCCGAAGTATTATTTCATACTCAAATCCTTTACATTTTAAAAAATCAGTTGAATAGGCATTCAGTTCTATTTTCTAGTTCTTGTAAATTGATATTAAAACAAGAATTTAGCATTTTAAACATTCATTTTTATAATAGCGTCATTATCATCACTACAGTAATTTATTTTTCCATAATAAACACAACTTTTATGTATTTATTTTTTAACCATATCACGCAACAACATCATTTATCTTTACACAAAAGGTTTATTAAAAATTAAACAAAAACCTGCAAAAAGTAGAATTGCATCTATGGAAAAATACATTTATTCTCAGTAAGGACCACAATAATGAATTATTAATTCAGATTTATGTAAACAAGCTAGAAGCATCGTTGATTTATTCATAATTAATCAACATTTATTTAGTTGATGTAATTCATTTTGAAAGAAGTCTTACTCACATATAAGATGTTTTGAATATTGAGATGCTTTAAAACTATTGTTTCAAGAAATTAAAATTTCATGTGCTTTCACGCAGTGTAAAACACACTTATGCAATTCATAAATGATATTTCATTCAGGAAAAATGTATAAAGCGATAAAGTTCAAGTATGAAAAAAGTATTTTATAATAGGTTGTATGTTGTAATTACAAATATTACAATTTCTTTTCTTACAAAAGTTAATATTTCATATTTTTTATTATAAGACTATAAATCGTACGACAATCTTTACGATTTAAATGTATGTATTATTATTATTATGTTAATTCACACTGTTAAAAGTTTTATTCAATAATACTACAATAAATCTCTACAACAATGCATATAAATAATCAAAAAATAAATCTAAAATTGCGTTTGAGTTAAAACGGAATTTTACTGCCAATTTACAGTATAATTTTACAATTTAAACACCATTATTATGTGTCATTAGAATTATCTGATTTAAACTACATTGTTGTTGTCTATTACGTCATAAAATTCCATGCTGATGTACCACTACGTTTCTCTTTTTTAAATTTTGGAAACTGAAAATATTGAAGTAAATAAAATCACGGAAAATTTTATGCAGAAATAAACAAAAAAATTAACTTCCTAACTATCACCAAAAATTTCTTTAAATGTATTGTTACTACTCTTCTACTTATAATGCTTCCAAATAAATAATTTAGCACAAGCCATCGCTGCATATAATGCCGCGGAATACAAGATTATTGACTCCTTCAGAAGAACTCTTGATCTTCTAGCTTCTAAAGGGATGACTTGCTTTGCAGAGGGATGGAATCCATGATTGATGAGATGGGATGAGATCCATTGATCCCATCTCATGTAGGAATAGCTGGAAATGAATGGGCTGATAAATTAGCTAAAAAAAGGGAACTGGGAAAATGTAAAAGCAACTCACATTCAAATAATGGTGAAATACCATTTTCATCTATTAAAATAATTATTAAAAAAGCTATGGGTAAAAATTAAGACATGAAATTGTTAGAAGAAACTAAGAAAAAGAAGTGGAGTGACTGGATTTGTAAAATCTCAGACTCACCTAGATCCATCGCCGTAGCGGCCTTCCGCCGATATGATTGGACATGATTGTTTTGCTAAATATCTATACAGAATTGGTATATACAACAATCCTTTGAGAAAATAGAACTCTGAGATGGGCAAAGATCATTTGCTAAGTTATTTTTCATTGAATGAAGAACACTTATGCAGAAGATATTGGCGGGCTAGAGAATTAATGCAACTGGCATCCAGCGATTCATTTTCTTTTATTTTTATGTACATACGATTCATTTTACTTATCATACGATTCATTTTTTTTTTTTTTTTTTTTAAATCTATATCTCCAGGAAAAAAGAAAAAAATATATAAATATGGAAGTCACTTTTCAATAATATCGAGAAATCTTTTCACTTTAAAATTAAAAATATCAGATATTTTTTATCCTAAATCAATGATGAATGAGAGCCAATGATGCAAAATCAAAGTGCTTTTGCAATAAAAAGAATAAATGATTTAGCTGAAAAGATTTAACAAAATTTCTTAATGAATCATATCATATCATGAATAATATCCTTTTCTAATCTGTGCAAACAGATAAACATTATTTTAAAAACTTCTGATTAACTTCTTGAATGTACCAAATAGAGAAAGAATCTTCGTGACAACTAAAAATTCAAAGTTAACTTGTTAAAATTTATAATATTTTTTTAAAAGATTTATGCATAAATTAAAAAAAAATGATGAAATATACAATTAAATGAATCATATATTTAATTATGGGCGTTATTAACACAAGTTTTTCAAAAGAGGTCTTCTATTTATGCTTTTAACCAATATAATGGTAGGAAAATGATTAAAATTGAGAATTTATTTCTATTTATATTCAAAAACACGTAAATAATTTTTTGAATATATTTTTTTAATTTATATTTTGAATGATATACTGTTTTCTTGCAGAAAAATCAAAACTGTTAAACAAATTTCGTAGTGATGATAGATTTTTTTTTTTATCTTCCTTTTTTAACTAATTTTTTATTAAGGATTGAAAAAAATTAAATTAATTTTTAAATTTTTAAATTCATATATTAGGAGGTTAGTATTATTATTGCATCCCTGTTAATATTATTATTGTATCCCTTATTTTGGAATGAGTAAAGAACTTTTATTATTACTCTGTAAATAACAGCTTATTAAAATTTCTGGAAAATTTTTAAAAAGTATTCATAGTTAAATTTCATTTAAAAATTAATTTTATTTAGTGTATTTACAGGAAAATGCTATAAATTATTTTGTAGGTTATATAAAATATATTCTCAAAAGTATTCGACTGTCCATATATTTTGTATTAAAATTACGTAACTTTATTATGGTTATGTAAATCGAAGTATATTTCATAAATAATAGTGACAAAATTGATAGTAAACTCACATATTTTATAAATTTTAGGAAGTTTGTCTTTTCGGTTTTTTCAATATAGAGTTTCGAAGTTGCCTTTGAAATTATAGTAATTTGATTTAGGATAAATAATATTTTTAATTTTAAAGTGAAAAAGATTTCTCGATATTATTGAAAAGTGACTTCCGTATTTATATATTTTTTTTTTTTTTTTCCTGGAGATATAGATTTTTTATATCATGAATTGTCAAAGGTTTGTAGAGCAAATAAACAAAAGTGGTTTCGATGAAAAAATAAGTAACTGAATATTTTTACTGTTGCCATAAAAGTGAAATTCCTTATAAAATTTTACTTTTTAGAGCTTGTTATTGTTTTATTAAAAATGCTTGATGAATTTGAGCTTTTTATTTTTACAGATAAAAATACAAAATTTTCAAAAATAAATTTACTATATGTTGCAAGACAAAGGTTTATAAAGAATACCTTTTAATTATCACATTTAAATTATTTATATTATAAATTAAAAATTAAAAAGGAAAAACAGCCCGTTTTATCTTTTCTTAAGTTCAGTAAATTTTAGGCAAATAATTGAAATTATAAAGCAGTATTTAAATTTGAAATTTATATTTTAAATAAAATAATGAAATAGTTTTTAAAATACTTAATTTTTGTCTTATCAAAAAAAAAAAATTCAAATACATCTTATTTTCAATTTTTCAATTTTGCTATATTTATGTTGAATAATTTACATAAATTGGTATTAAAAAAAAGGAAATTTTCAATTATTTGAAAATTTCAATTTATCTATCAATGATTTTAGTTATATTTTTGAAAAATTGCTATTTTAAGTAGCTTACAAAATTAATTGCTTTTTTAAATCGATCAAACCTATAAATGATTCTGATATTGATCATTCAATAAATAATTGTAATTGTATAATTGAAAAAATTTATCAGAAAACTATTTTAATTTCTCTAATTCTCATCAAAAACACTCTAATGAATTTTTCTTCTCTCAATTTTTCGCAATTTTTTTATCAGAGTTCTAGGATAAAATATGAAGGACATTTTCATAGAAATCCTAACAATTTCTAGAAACTTCTTTTTATTGAATTCATAACATATGTAATTGCATTTTTAAAGATTACATTATATGGATAAGTTTATTAGTATAGCAATAAAAATATTTTTAAACCACAATCTAATGTGAATATATATATTTTTTGTAGACAATACTGAAAAATTTGTCATGGATGATCAAAAAACAATCCTTTTAAGACAGCAATTTTTTGTGATATATCTGATAATTAAAATTTGTAAAAACACTAAAAAAATTATAGGATTTAAATGTCATAGTTAGTTAAGTCTTATAAGACTTCTTGAATTGTAAAAAATAATTTCACATTAATAAATATCTACCATCATGTTTCTCGTGATAGTTTAAACCGGAGGTCTCCAAACTTTTTTTCGGTCGCTGGCCAAAAATTGAAAAAAAAAGTTTGGCGGGCCAAGAAAAAATGTTGCTAAAATTTTAAAAACAATATACAAGTATTACAATTTTAATATGTTAATGAGCAGAATGAAATAGAGATTTCATTTTAAAAGTTCCTTATAGTGAGGTTCCTCATTTGAACCTCACTATAAGGAATCACAAATGCTCATCTGTCAGTCTACTTCTGAAATAATTCTTTCCAAGATTCATAGTTGAAAACACTTGTTCACATGTATAAGATGAAGCAAACACAGCACTGATTTTCTGGGCGTGAGATATTGAATTTGGAAACCTACTTTCGATATTGATTTGTAAAACTCTAACTTTGGCATATTTAGAAACAACTGCTTGAGATGATTGTTAGAATGTAACTCAATTAATTCAACTTGCAGATCCTTTCCGATTGAAAGCTGTTCCTTCGATTTAGGTTTTGTAGAACAAAAATAGAGAAAGTAAAAAGACCATCAGTCCTTTGAAAAAGGACCGCGGGCCGTAGTTTGGAGACCCATGGTTTAAACTATTACATGCCTGTTTAATTTTAAAATGTTACGTTTCATAGTCAGGAATACAATGAACGTTTTAAAATCTTAAAATCTTAATTTATTATAATAATTTTATAATAAATTAAAATAATAATTTTATTATTTAAAAATTAAATAATAAAATAATAATATAACGTTTTAAAATCTTAAGTTAAATAATAATTAAATAATAAAATGCTATACAAAATAACATAGAGTTTTGTTATTTCTTCCACTAAGACTCATGATTTTACAGTATTGAAAATTTTCATATTTTCTTAGAAAACAAATGTTCTAATGTTCTTCTAAATTATAACGCAAATTTTGTTCTCATTTTTAACATATGGTTTTCATCAATCACAATTATTTATAAAAGTAAATGTTTAAGTGTTGGAAAATTCTGTTTAAATTCTAAAATAGTGGGATTTTTTAATACTTTTCAATAAAATTATTTTAAAACTAATGACTTATGGAAGATTTTGTAACATTTTCTGTTAAAATTTATCATTCGAACACACAGTTTTAAATTTTCATTAAATAAAGTAGAAGACCAATTTAATTTTTTCATAAGCATTGAAAAAATCATCCAAATTAAAACTTCCAATTCCATATGAGAGAAAAGCATGAATTTAAAATGTTAATGTTTAAAATGCAGTCCCACCAATTATAATTTATATGTAAGTAATCATTTTTTTAGTTCTTGAGATCCTTTAGAAATCCTACTCATCAAGACAACATTGTGCAAAAGCGTTGTTAATATATTTTAAGCCTTTGAATTTTAATTGCCATTAGTGAGATCATTGTTGATATCAATTCTACGGGGGTGTTTCATTTGATGTATTATACGATTTTATTTCATTTGATGTATTCTGCATTATTATGTTATTCGGGTTCTAGTCCCGACGATACCATGGATGTTTGTAGTGGTTCGAATCCACTTTAAACCGTAGCTCCCGTTCTAATATGATTGTAGAGCGTTGTCTTGAGGTTTAATCAGTCGTCAGCCCCGTGGTTCCTCGCTAAAAGTGAAGCTGCATACTATCCTTAGCCATAGACTTCGCGTGTGCACGGGCTCCTTTGGACCTGTGTATATTTTCCTGCACCAGGGGGATTAGTAACAACAATAGGTTTTCTTAAGAATCATATTTGCCTGCTATAAATATTTTTAAATTTTAAAATCGATTTTGCTTTATATTATTAATTTAAAACGCATTCATGTGTTTAAATTTATACAACGTAGTTATTCTTGACAGATAACGAAAATTTAATAGATGAAAACAGAATATTCGTTAAAATTTGTTAGAAATTATCATGTCAGGTCTCTTTAATTACTCTATGTATAACATACTATTAAATTCCTGAGCTATGGGTCATATTTAAATATATTATTAGATCTAACACAATAAATATTAAACTTTAATTTCTCTTTATGTTTTAACCCTTTAAGAGAATTTTTATTGTAACTAATTAAGCAATATGAGATACGGGGAAAATTTTTTCTCACCCCAGGAACTCCTTAAACACACAATCTTTGCCTTGTAAGGTTGCAAATTTCCAAATGTAAGAATTTTAAATCACAATGAGTTTAACTTGCATTTTTTCAATATAATAAAATTGTTACACACGGACGAAGCTAAAATGTATTGAACAGTATATTCTTAGCAGTCTTAGTTTTATTGGAAATCCATTTTAAATAATGTGGATGTTCAAACAAAATTCATGTAATGAAGATTCCAGATTTTACTCCAAATCAATTCTCTTCTTTCAACACTTGCAACGTTCATATAATATTTAGTCAATTGAAATCTTAAATAGAGAAGGTTTTTTATGGGGTTACATTTACGCTAAACATAAACGTGATATAATTCATTCGTCATGCTTTTCTTTTAACTGCAACCACTAGATTAGGAGGATGCAGAGTCATTGTGACGGTACATAAAATGATACACTGTACAAAAACGCTGAAGGAGGCATAACCAAAAGTTAAAAAAAATTAACAACTAAATCCTAATAAATATTGCAAATAGTTAATGTTTTAAGCTGTATATTTTAACTTTTTAATTTGATGCATAGATGTAGTATTCATAAAGGATTAGTAAATTGCTATCAAATATTTCGACAAATTTATCAAGTTTATTATAAACAACAATATAGGGCTAGGACTTGTAACAAAGTCCTAGCCCTCTGGAATCATTACGTGTTAAAATTCTTGAACGATTAATTCCACTGAATATTTAAAATCCTGTTTTGCGTAAATTAATTGACCTACTGTTTGTTTCTTACTAATAGAATTGTTAAAAAAAATTTTTTTGCCTAATTTATCGCTATTATATTCATATATATATACATACATATGAACATCTACAAACATTTTTTTCTAATGCAGCTGACAAACACTTAAACAGTTGTCTTTGCTTTAAGGCAAGTGATGTTACTCACTTAACACTACCCAGGAGGTGCGTGTAGCTTGAAGATAAGCTACGGGCGCGGAGTAACATTACCTCCGTAACACTCTACGACCGTGTTAGACCGGGACCTACGATTTAAAAAGTGGATTCCGAAACATTACAAACATCCATGGTACCGCCGGGACTCGAACTCGAAGCCTGTGGTACCGAACGCCAGTGCGCTGTCCACTCGGTCATTCAGGCCTACATCTCTAAACATTTGTCAGATGTATTACGTTTGATTTGTTTCTTATAATTATTGTAATTTCTTACTTTCAAGAATTTTTTAAATGGTTTTTGAAATTAAATTAATAACTATGTGTAACCTGCAATTTGTTACTTAAAGTAACTCTTATTTCTAAAAATATATGCTACAAATTCAGTACAATTTCGTGGCAATGTTGTTGTTAATGTCAATGCTATTTCACGAAGAGTTGCTTGTTTGTCATTCGAGTAATTTGGATGGTGTAGTATGTCCACATGCATTCCTCCACCTATCTTTGCCCACCTATTAGACGTGTAATGAATGAACCGTGCGACAGATAGACATCATTAAAGCGACCCAAGATGTTACGAGCACAAACTTAGGCCTTTAATCCTTGTAAGCTATTAGTGATTGGAGGACTATGGACGAATCACGTAGGTGTCAGCCCTGTTTCGAGTCATTTGTTCTGTATCATTGCCACTGCACTTGGTGGAATAATTTATGGGAATTTGGAGATTGCTGTAAAATCATTTTAAATTTAAAATATTAATTGTTTCTTTTTGAATATATCTTCACTCGCATATTTGTGACATAAAATATGTTTTTAGTAAGACGAATTATGTAAAAATCGTTACTTTTTGTTTATTTTCTAAAGTTGAATACGTTTTTCATTGCAATTCTGTGTATTCTTAATTTCTTGGTGAATATTTAATGCTTTTTATCATCTTATATGCAGTAAAAATGATGTGAGAAATCTATTTAATGAGTAATTTAATTTTTAACGGCGATTTTACTATAATAATTGGTTAAAAATAATTCGCCAATTAAATAAAATAAGTAAAAACAAATGTTTATTTGTAGTCATATGAAAAATAAAAAGTCAGAAATATTTTAAGCAAGATTTGTGGTAATATAGGATGTTATTTACTGAGCTAATACATAAATAAAGTTTTATTTATGTATTAACTCAGCAAATAATTATTTCTGTATTATTTTATTTATATATTAGCAAAGCATTTATGTAAATAAAATGTTAAATGATGTTGTTAAATTTCGAGAAAATAATTTACCAGGGAAATTAATATATTCTAAACGTAATGCTTTGATAAAAAAATGATTTCATTAAAAAAATAATTAGAAAACTATTCTGCTGGATGTTACAGTAAGTTTTAAAAGTTTTTTTTTTATAATTTGAAACATTTTTTTTTATAAATATTCTAAAAATACTATCTAATACAAGAATTTAATTTCAAATATCTTATATAATAATGCTCAAAATTCATCTATAATGATCTAATATTTTATAGAATTCGTAAATTTTCTTTCAGATATTGGCATATGGCTCATTGGATGTACTGCATCGACAACAGAATTAAAATGAAAGAAACTAACTTCTGTAAGTATGTAAGATGACATTGTAGCTGCTTCTTTTCATTTTAATATATTAAATTCTTTAAATAAAAAAAAAATATTAGCAATACATATCCTTAAAAGTAATTAAAATTGCAGCTTTATGTTTTGTATTGCTTTTGTTCTTGATATCGAATAAAATTTTGTTTTGTTAAATTTTTTTCTTGTTTTTATTGACAATCAAATCATTACAAAGCATTTTCTAGACATTGTATTGCAGTTTCCTGTGTTCAATTTTAATAAATCTCCGAAATTTTTTCCGGAAAAACTAAAGAGTTAATTTTGAAAGGAGAAACAAACACATATCTATATTACTAAAGCTACAAGAATTTATTAAAACTGATAATTAATTATGATTTCTCAGAAACTTTGATAAAACAAATATTTATTAATATTTTTATTGGCATGCATTGTATTCTCTTATCTTACAAACAACATCTCATACATTGCAGCAGCACTGAAAACAGTTTTTCATCTAAACAATACCAGACGATACTTAGTGGCACTTGTCATAATTCCTTTGTTTATGTGGACAATAAACTTTTTGACTACCGCGTGCTATTTATAAATAGCTTAATAGTTAGATTCAATCTTTTATTGATGGAATCATTTTAAAACATTATTAACATTTTAGAGAAAAAGATGGCAAATCTTTTTTTTTAAGCTACATATAAAGGAAAACGAACTATCTCATATCTCACATAATATAATAAATTAATTTAATAATTACTTAAGCATAAAAATTAGTAAACAATATGCAATGTATCCATCACGACAAATAAGTAAAATTTTCGTAGCATATTATAGCTTTAACTAAAAATCTACTTTAAATCATTAACCATTACATTAAGCAAGTTAAGAAATAGTTAATAATTAGAAATATCTCAGAAAATAAAAATATGAAATGTGAATTAGTACTTAAATATAAAAAATTCATTTTTCCTTTAAAATTTTTTTGTTATTAGAATTTAAAAAATAAATACATAAATATGCCAATGTTTTAAAGGAATTTACAATTTTATGTTGGGCAGTATTCATAATAGAGCTATTCCGTGGTTTTCCATACTAGTCCGTGGTTTAGTTACAGTAAAATTTTCTGTTTGCTTTGTGTATTTTGAATTATTAGAATTTCCGTCCTTGTGTAAAGATGTAGAAAAGACTTAAAAAATATATGTGTAGAATAGAATATCTGAGAAAATAAAGATGGAAAATGTACTATAAATTGGTATTTAAATATAATAAAAGTTTCATTACTGAATTATGTGTTTAATGTTATACAATAATCAATTTCATGAGTAATTTAATTTTTAATAGAGACTTGACTATACGAATTTGTTACAGATAATTCACCAATTAAATAAAATAAGTAAAAATAAATGTTTATTGTCATATAAAATTAAACATTAAAGTCAGAAATATTTTAAACAGGATTTGTGGTAGTATTGGATATTATTTACTGAGCTGAAATACTTGTGAAACTAATGTTCCCAAGTATGCTAAATTTAGAGAAAAATAATTTAAGATTAAAATCAATGTATCATTGTAAAGAGTAGAGAATAAAAATTAGTATTTAGTAATAGTAAAATTTTCACTATGGCTCTATGTATTTTGAATCATTAGAATTTTAAAAGTAATTAAAATAAATACATAAAAATCTCAATGTTTCAAAGAAATTTACAAATTCATATAGGACAGAACAGCGCTGGACCATGGCTAGAGCATCTGTGTTTGAGGATATGGGCTGGTCATTCGTCAAAATATATTTATAAGGTAGAATATTCTTAGAAAATTTAAAAAAATGTAAATTTATATTTAAATATAATAAAAACTTCTCCGTTGCTTGATGTATTTTAAACTGATTATTCGAATTTAAAAAAGAACATTTAAAATAGATAAAAATCGCAACGTTTTAAGGAAATTTTTAATTTCAGTGTAGACAGTATTTCTACTCTAACATTATTAAAAAAAAAATGTTGAGTAAAAACTGGAAATGTAACTTGTATTTAAATATAACAAAGAATTTTATTATTTATTAAATTACTTTAGATTACTAGGAATTTTAATAATAATTAAAATAAATTGCAGTGATTTAAGAAAATTTGCAATTTCGTGTTGAGAAACATTCAGAACAGCGCTGGACCATGACTTGGACATTAGTTTGTGAGGATGCAGACAGGTTACACAGGAAAAAACTACGCACAGAGTACAGAGAAAAAAATGGAAATGTAAATTGTATTTAAAAGCATATAAAAACTTCACTATTGCTTTATTATTTTAGATTATTTGAACTTTAAAAAACATTTAAAATAAATAAAAATTGGATGTCTTAAGTAAATTTTTATTTTAATTGTAGTCAGCTTTCAGAACAACACTGAGTCGTGGCTTAGACGTCCTTGCCTGAAAGTGTAGACAAGTTATACAAAAAATATCCATGTATAGAGTAGAGAATAAAAACAGGAAATGTAACTTGTATTTAAATATAACAAAGAAACTTATTATTTTTTAAACTATTTTAGATTATTAGAACTTTAAAAAACATTTAAAATAAATAAAAATTGGATGGCTTAAGGAAATTTTCATTTTAATTGTAGTCAACTTTCAGAACAACACTGAGTCGTGGCTTAGACGTCCTTGCCTGAAAGTGTAGACAAGTTATACAAAAAAAATATCCATGTATAGAGTAGAGAATAAAAACAGGAAATGTAACTTGTATTTAAATATAACAAAGAAACTTATTATTTTTTAAACTATTTTAGATTATTAGAACTTTAAAAAAACATTTAAAATAAATAAAAATTGGATGGCTTAAGGAAATTTTCATTTTAATTGTAGTCAACTTTCAGAACAACACTGAGTCGTGGCTTAGACGTCCTTGCCTGAAAGTGTAGACAAGTTATACAAAAAAATCCATGTATAGAGTAGAGAATAAAAACAGGAAATGTAACTTGTATTTAAATATAACAAAGAAACTTATTATTTATTAAACTATTTTAGATTATTTGAAATTTAAAAATAATTATAATAAATATATAAAAAAAAAAAAATACAATGATTTAGAAAAATTTACAATTTCATGTTGAGAAACATTCAGAAAAGTGCTGGGCCATGACTCGGACATTCGCGAGTGAAAATATAGACAGGTTATACAAGTTATAAAAAAAAAAAAAGCTACGCATAGAATAAAGAAGAAATATAAATATAATATAGAATATATACGCAATTAGCAATTTAAATACAATTTACAGGAAATGTAAATTGCATTTAAATGCAATAAAAACTAAACTGTTACTTTATGCATTTTAGATTATTTGAAATCTAAAAATATTCAAAATAATTAAAAATCGCAATTTTTGAAGAAAATTTTCAATTTTAGTGTAGGCAGCTTTCAGAACAACGTTGACCTGTGGTTTAGATATCCTTGCGTGATTGACAAGTTATACATAAATCTATGTATAGAGTAGAGAATAAAAACATGAAATGCAAATTGTATTTAAATATACCGAAGAAATTTATTACTTATTAAATTATTTTTAGATATTTTGAAATTTAAAAATAATTAAAATAAATATATAAAAATCGCAATGGTTTAAGAAAATTTACGATTTCATGTTGAACATACAGAACAGCCTGGGCCATGACTTGAATATTCGTGTGTGACAGGTTAAGACAGAAAAAGCTAAAGATAAAGTTTGTCGAAATAAAGATAATAGATAAAGCTTGTCACTTGTTAAAACTTAAGACAGATAAGCTCTTAGACAGAAAAGGCATGTATAGAGTAGAGTAAAAACAGGAAATGTAAACTATATTTAAATATAATAAACAATTTTATTATTTATTTATGTAACTTAAAAATAATTAAATACTTAAATTTAACAATGACTAAAATAAATACTTAAAATCACAATAGTTTAAGTAAATTTACAATTTCCTGTTGAGAAACATTCAAAACAGCGCTGGGCCTTGACTTTGACATTCGTGTGTGATGATGTAGACATGCCATACAGAAAAGATACTTATAGAGTAGAGAGTAATAACAGGAAATGTAAATTGCATTTAAATGCAATAAAAATTCATTATTTATCGTTTTATTTATGTATTTAGTATTATTTGAACTTAAAAAATATACAAAATAATTAAAAATTGCTGTGTTTTAAAGATAGTTACAATTTCGGGGTAGGCAGCATTTAGAATGGTCGGGGTTTGTACATCCCTGCTTTGTAGATGTACATAGATGTTTCAGTAAAATATAAGTATTGGATGGCAAAACTGATTCTCAGACTTTAAAAATAATTAAAAACATGCTTAGCGATAGAATTGCATTGTTTACTGCATTTTTATTGAGGTATCCACAATCTTTAAATAGCACAAAATTTTCAAATTAATCGTAAACTATATCTATAAATTGCGTTCTCCTTTGTCTGTAGTGATATTGTAGAATGTCTGTAGAGCAGCGATACACAGACATTACTCACTTGACGTATTTCCATTTTACTTAACGGAATATAATTCGTAATTTTTTCAAAGATTTTTAAATTTTTTTATGGAAATAATAACTGGCGTAATACAGTTTCAGTTTATTAAAAAAACACTTAAATATTAACAAATATATATTATTCAATGCTTTCTATTTTATTGCACATTAGAAGATCACATATATTGATCATATCTTTCATGTATAATCTACAAGGTTCTATCAACGTAATTTTTAATCTCTACGATATTTATTGTCAAAAATATGCCCATTTTAAAATTGAACTTATGGTTGTTGCTAAATTTCACATTAAAATACTCAAACCTGTTTGGATCAACACATATCAGTGAATAAACCTTTTTAAGCATATATATTATAAGAACAATCGATAAATAAAAAATATTTGAATAATCACTTTTGCTCTTAATTACTCAAAAATCGAATTAAATAAAATACTACTTAAAATTTATGCACTTGCATACATCAAATACTTTATTTTTTTAAGTTATTTAGATTATTTATTTAGCCAATATATATAAAAAAATATGTATGTTAGAAATATTCAGAGTTATTTTTCTGTGTGGGTGAGCCTTCTGCCGAGTTACAGAGAGTATAAACGGCCTTCACAAGTCTGTAAATTTCTGCTGTAGGAGGACTTTTGTTGCAGATTATTCATTTTGTTGTTCTGTCATGACTGTGAGCAACGAAGAATATAATGTAATTCTTAATATTATCCTAATATGGTTGTTGTTAGCTAATTGCTTCTTCTGACAGTCCAACAATGATATCTTACGGATACTGGAGATCATAATTTACCGATAAAATTAATTAATTCAGTTGAAAGTTTGGTATTCTTGTTAAAATTATTCACAAATAGTAAAATATGCGTTTTATATTTGTTAAACTTTTGTTTTTAAATCATTAGATACACTATAAAATATAATTAGTATAATTCAAAATCTAGTTGCTTGACTATTCTAAAATCTAGTTGCAAAAATCTAGTTAAAATCTAGTTGCAAAATTCAGACAATGAAATTCATTTTTAAACAATGAAATCAAACGAAGAAATTCATTTTGAATTTCAATACAAATAACATTCATTTTCATCAAAATTTCGGTAGATATTTTTGGTCACACTGAATTCTTTCACTTTTATAAAACTTAAACATGAAATGTAGGCAATTGTAAATATTTGCCATTTTTCAGATCAGCATAGAAAATTTAAGAAATTCTCGTAAAGCTAAATAACACATAACTCAATTTAATGTAAATTCAACAATTAATTTAGTGATATTGTTTTTATTACTCAACCAACACCAGATCGAATGCTTAAAATAGTGATTTGGTATTGGTTCAATAACAAAATGAGGAAAAGGATATAAATTTACAATAATTTTTCTTGCAGAAATGCAATAAGCAAAAATTAAATTCAAATGTTGAAATGATATTATTGGTGACTTAATGGAGTGCCTTGGTCGCGCAACGACCACACGTCCACTTGGCGAATGGTGAACAGTGACTGGTGGTAGAGCCCTTTGCCAATTGTAAGAAAAATTAAATAAATCAGAGAAGGAATAATAATTTCTAACATCAGAGAACAAAAACATTACAATTAAGACAGAAAGTCAAAGTTACAAAAGAAGAGAAAAAAATCATCCAATAAGCAAAAAAATATTAAAAATTAAAGGAATAAGCACTGATGATAAATCCAATAACAAAATGCAATAAAAAGAAAAAATATTAACGAGGCCACAGCGAAACCGAAAAATCTCCAGAAAGGAGGAAATTATTTGTTAATGTTAAGAGTATAGCGAGGTCTTTTGCGATTTCTGGGTAGAGTGACGTCATAGTCGTATATTTTTAAATCATTTAGAACAGGGTTAATGGATCGGGAAAAGGAGTCATAAAGTTTTTTGCAAGTTTCTCGACGAATGCGCGGAAACTAGGAATATCAAGAGAGTGCCGAATATCATTATTTCTGAAATACCAGGGTGCATCAGAGATCATACGAATAATTTTATTTTCGAGTCTTTCGAGCACGAGAAAGTTGCTATAGGCTGTAGAACCCCAAACTGGACTCGCATATGCAATGACAGGTCTAAGATAAGAAAGGTAGATTAATTTTTTTAGTTCAATTGTTAGTGAGGAATTTCTATAAATTACGGGGAAGAGTTTTCGTAATTGATTATTAAATTTAGTACGTAGATAATTAATATGCGATTTATATGTTAATTTGCTGTCAAGTATTATGTCAAGGTATTTAGTGTCTTTGGACCAGGAAATATTAACATTATAAATAGTTATGTTAGGGGGAATTAGTTTAAATTCAAATGTTATTATCAAAACCAATTTTTATAAGTAAATAAATTATTTAAATTCTGCATCAAATTTTGCTAATATTATTACAAAAACATTTAGATTTTTTTGTTTCAAATTAAATTGTCAAAATCAATGAGTTGAATCAAAAATAGAAAAATGCAATACAATGAAGTTTTATTAACTCATCATCTTTAAAGACGCATTAATCAGCTAATTATCAATCATTGTCAATAATTATTATTGATAATCGATTTTTAAAATTTCTATATAAACATATCACACAATTGAAGAACTCAAAAAATATTTAAAAAATTGAAACAAAAATTTAGAAAAGATTTAGTACAAATAAAATATGCATACGCATTATTTTAAGCGTAGCACGTTTATTAAAAAATAATTCACAAATAATAAAATATGATTTTTACATTCGCTAAACTTTTTAAGTCATTAGATATCTAACACTCATAAAATATAATTAGTATGATATTTTTGATATCCTAATTCAAATTATTCTTTATATATAAATCAAATCAAAAATTATTTTAAAAACTACTTTTTATATTTTCATTAAGTGACTTATAAAAATTATCTAAAATAATTCAATATAGATTCAGAAAATTTTAGAATCCAAAAAAATTAATAAATAAAAATAAAATAACAAATTTTAATTTATTAACAAATGAAAATTATTCTAAATAATTTTTATTTCTATTTAAATATTTAATATTCATATTTATGTTCATGTTAAATATTCAAAAATAGTGTTTAGTAATCTAATTCTGTGGCTCTCAAACTCTAGTGGGTGACTTCTAAGGAGAACATGAACTATTTCAGCAAAGAAAAATTATGTTATGTGATATAAGGAAAATAACATGTAAAATTTTTTTGATGGGCATAAGTTTTTATTTACGATCAATTTTTATAGTTTTTAAAAGAATTCTATTGTTCTTTAGCCGTCATCAATTAGTAATTATGGCAATCTAATGAAATGAAATAATGTTTTTTAATAAGATGGTCTGTCTTTGATATATTTTTGGACTCTAAATTCAAAATCATAGTGATATTATTTTTTATTTTTATTATTATTATTATTTGCCAGTTGTCATTTATTATTATTTGCCATAATTATTAATATTTTTTGCCATATTTATCTTCATAAGTGGTAGACAGCCTCATAACTATAAGTGGCTTAATTGTAACGTATAGAAAAATAAAATGAAAGTAGTTAAATCAATAACAAGCAAATTTCTTATAGCGCACAAATACAGATTTACGTCAGATTTATCGTAACGTACAGATGGCGTGAAGTAGTACTCAAGTTGAGATCTGTGGCGGGGTACATTGCAATTACTACTTTCAGAAACGAGGAGATTCGATGACGATTGTGACTAAGTGTGCAAAGTGTCTTATAGTGCTAGTTAAGTTTCTCGGGGTTTTCTTCCACTCTTAAATTCGAGGAAGTTATCCCTAAAAGGAGAATTCAGGAGGACAATTTCTTCCCCTCATCGTCCATTGATGAGCTATTCATTGCGTACATAGGTATATCGGTGGATCACGAGACCCACTGATGTTCAGCAAATATAAAACCTAATCTCTCTCTCTGTAAATATATAACTCTCTGGCACTACAGTCCATATTGGACCATGCCCGTCTACCTACTGGCAGTTTCCGAAATGGGAGATGTATTCGTATTATGGGATAGAGTTGTCAGCCCTACGCCCAACACTCTACAGTCTTGTTTGACCGGTGCCTACGGTTTAAAGTGGATTCAGAACCACTACAAACATTCATGGCACCACCGGGAATCGAACTCTAAAACCTGCGGCTCCGAGCACTAATCAAGCTGTCATATATATATACAGTAGGTGTAGTATGTTTACATAAAGTCCTAGTTTATGTAAAGTCAGATGGCACTACTACCTCTTCTTATAGGATTAGGTCTTGCGTGAAACTGATTTATTAAAATGTTAAAAAGATATTTTCAATAAATAGTAATTAAAGGTCATCTTTTCAAACATCACTAAATTTTATGAACAATTCTTATGATTTATGATTTATATTATGATTTATTCTTATGATGATTTATAATTTATTCCTATGATTTATGATTTATTTCTTGTGATTTATGATTTCTTTATGATTTATTCATATCATGAACAATTCTTAATTAAACGATAAGTGAATTTAAAATACCATCAGAATAAACCTTCATCTAATTATTCCCTTTATAATTAATTGTTGCGATTTAATACCTCTTTGCAATCGAACACTATTTCCTTAAATTTTTTCATTTCCTAAAAATAACAAATGTTATATTTTTTAAAGCTGAAAACAATATTTCTTTTATGAAAACTTTTCGTTTAATCAAAATATAATTTTCTATCCTATTACGATATGCCTATCCTTTTACCATATCTTTTAGTTATAAAATAGGTTATTTAATTATTAAATTCTCCGTTAATCGTTAAAGTATTTTAAAATATATTTATTGATAGCAAAAACATTTATTTCGCCTCTTTTTTTAGAAAGTATTTATAATGGATACTATAGTAAAAAACGGTTCTATTTAGTTGCCTAATAGTTTATTTCGATTTAATAATAAAAACACAAGATTGTGAAACAACAGTGATAACAACTTTTTCCCTTGTATAATATTCTCATTATTATTTGCAGTTGATAACATATTATTATTATTACACATTACGCTATCAGAATACATTAACAGAAAAATATACTATTTTCTTTGATGTTTCTTAACAATATATTTGTTTTAACGGTAGGAAAATCTGAATAATATTAATTTATATGCATGCGTCGAATCTAAAGATCATTTGTTGCATTGTTTGATGTTTCGTAACTATTCATTTATTAAATCGTGAAAGTGGAATAATAATAGTTTATGTTGCATGCAACAAATCATTAAATGATTTGATTAAAAGTGTGGATAATCTTTGTAAATGTACATTGAATTACAGAACAAAAGTTACGTATCCATGTTATCGTCAAATGCATTATTACAAAATCTTTGGGTCACAATTGTATTTGTTGTTGTTGTTATTATTATTATTGTTATCATTGTCATGTCCATGAAGAGTACAAGAAAATCAAATACCGTAGTGCTCCCCAATAATATTTCCTATGTTGATTGCAAGCTTGGAATATAAATCCTCTTCTGAGGGATGGTCCAGACAATGTATGGCGGTTTCAACAACTGGGCAATCAAAGACATACGAGGAGTAAGCTCGACATCAGGGCAGTTGCCACATTTTTGGTATTTTTAAAGCTATCAGCAAAAATGTTCATATTTTTGTTCTTAATTTAGTGATCCTTAATTTTGTGAGAGAGTAGTAGCTGTTTTTCTGTCAACATTTAATTTATGCACTTTGGTATTTAGTTTTAATCTTAGGAGGAATTATAAGTTTAGATTCTGCCAAGGCATTTGCATCTGCAAGGGAAGTAGTAGGAATGGCAGTCTGATCCAGACTTCTGGCATTCTTCGTCAAAGAATCTGCAATTTTATTAAATTCCAATCCTTAATAGAGCTAGACTCAAATAGGCCTCAAGTGCTTTTTGAATGGCCTGTGAAGTTTGATGCAATTTTATCAACTTAATCTTGTGAGAGCAGTAGCTGTTTTTCCGTCGACATTCAGTTCTCTGCTTTGGTATTTGGTTTTAATCTTAGAAGGAATTATACGTTTAGATTTTGCCAAGGTGGTTTTGGTCACAATTCTAACTACAGAAAAGATTTTCAAAAGATAATCTTGTTCGTGAGTTAAAAAGCAAAAAGAAAAAAAAATCTTATTCAAAAGACATCTGTAACATTCGTGGTATGGATTTAAATATGATGATGTGAGACTTCATTTTATTCTCAGTCGAACCGTTAATTTCTCAATCCAAAATAGTAATCCCTGTAGTTGTTTTTACGTCGACATTTAGTTCTATACTTCGGTATTTAGTTTTAATCTTAGAAGGAATTAAACGTTTAGATTCTGCCAAAGCATTTTAGATCACAATTGTAGCTACAGAAAAGATTTTCAAAAAATAACCTTGTTCGAGAGTTTGGAATGCCACCAACGAAATGCCACCAACAAATGCCACCAACAAAAAAAAAAAAAAAACTGGGCAATCAAAGACATGATAAGGAGTAAGCTCGACAAACAGGACAATTGCTATATTTTAGTATTTTAACTCCATCAGCAGAAATACAGAAATGGTGCTTCATCCTTAATCTTGCGAGAGTAGTAGCTGTTTTTCAATTGACATTTAGTTCTTTGGTATTTAGATTTAACCTTAGAAGGAATTACAAGTTTAGATTTTGCCAAGGGGTTTAGGTCACAATTGTAACTACATAAAAAGTTTTCAAATGATAGCCTTTCACGAGTTTAGGAAAAAAATATTCAAAAGATATCTGTAACGTACTGGGTACGGATTAAAATATGATGATGTGAGACATTTTATTCTCAGTCGAACCGTTACTTTCTCAATAAAATGACTAATGTCACCAAGAAAAAACTGGACAATCAAAGACATGATGAGGAGTAAGCTCGACAAATAGGGCAGTTGCTATATTTTGGTATTTTTTTACGCCGTTAGCAAAAATTTTTATATTTTTGGGATGCTTAATGGCTGCTTGGGTGCTACTGCGAGAGCAGTAGCTGTTTTTTCTGTCGACATTTAGTTCTGTCTTTGGTATTTAGCTTTAATCTTAAAAGGAATTGTAAGGTTAGATTTTTCCAAGGTGGTTTAGGTCACAATTGGAACTACAGAAAGATTTTCAAAAGTTAGCCTTGTTCCTGAGTTCAGAAAAAAATCTAATTCAAAAGACATCTGTAACGTACTGAGTATGGATTAAAATATGATGATGTGAGACTTCATTTTATTCTCAGTCGAACCGTTACTTTCTCAATCAAAAATGACTAATGCCACCAAGGAAAAAAAAAACTTTTGATCTGCACCTTGTAAGGCGCCCTGAGATCCCACTTGCTAGAAGCACGCTGTGTTTACATCGCACATTACTATCACTAGCTGTAACCGTGACCTTTTTTTTTTGAATGGGTGGGAACAAGAGGAGATATTCACACAAAAGAATCTCCCCAGATATAGATCAAGGTGATGGGTTTCACTCACCATTCATTCATTCATTCATTCATTCATAAAGTACATTCTGAGTGGTGAGCTTTACCCCTTTCATGTCTTTGGGATTTCTGGAGATATAGGTTAAAGACTACAAGGAGAGATGGGGTACGCGTACAAAAAAAAAAAAAAAAAAATTCTTTCTCTCTCTCCCCATTCAGATTCTTTCTTCTTTTTCTTTTTTTCAAGGGGGGGCAAGACCTTGACATTATTTAAATCGCTACCTTTCTCTTATTGCCGCCTTTATTACAGGCGACAGGTTCTGACACTTTATTCAAGTTTTCTGGTTATCACAGCTTGAAATAGGTTTTATGGGTTTGGTGTTGAGATTGATCGATTGGTGGTATATGTTTCATATTTAGGAAGTAAATATATTTTAAGGTTTTTGGTTTAAATAATGATTGATGCGAGTTTTTGTTGATGAATTTGGTTGTATACATGTATTGGCTGGTTTTTTTTTTTTTTTTTTTTTTTGTGGTCAAGTTTGATTCAGTCAAATGTCATCATTGGATTTTTTGTTACACTTTATTGGTAAGCATATTTTTATTTTATATTGATATTGTTGATCTTTGGTAGAATAAAGATTCGGATAATATTATAGTGAATAATGATATAAAAAATACTTTTAATTTGTTAAAGTGAGAATGTGAATATTACAATTCTCTATGTTAAATATGTGATTCAGACGAAGAAAATCCATTTTTATAAATGAAATAATGAAAAGTAAAAAAATAAATAAATGTAAATAAAATTCTTATTTTATAATTCAAAAAGTATTGATTGAAAAGTATTTGATATAAAAATGAAAAAAAAAAAAAACTTGGTTGTTGTTTGTTAACAAAAAGTATCATATATAAAAATTTCTAGACAATTAAGTATAAACCTTCTTAGAAATAAAATAGTTTCTTCATAACAATAAAATTTATTCAGCGTTTTCTATTTTTTAAGGAATGTTTATCTCATGTTGTTAAAATGATTACTGTTTATAGATTATATGTCTGTACAAATTTTGAGAATATTGAGCTAAAATGGATATTTCTTATATTTTTAATTAATAACTTTATAAAACAAAGTATTATTTTGTGTCTATTTGATTCTGAAATTTATCCTATCTAAAAAAATCCTATTTATGCAAAAATACTTTCATTAGGATCGTTGCTATTTGTTAAATCCTTTAAGAAATAAAATATACTTTAAATAAATTTGCTGATTTTACTATAAAAGCATCATTCGTATAAACTGAAATCATTTTAAATCGAGGAAACTACTTTTATGTATTATTGAACCATTAAACTTTTGCATTTTTAATAATATCACATCACCTTTTAATTAATATTACATAATAAAGATCAATAAATTAAGAAAATATTTTAAAGGAAAATTCACCGCAAAACTCTTAATTTAATTACTCACTTTTAAAAGGGATTATTAATTAATTAAGAATTTTTAATTTTGACACACTTTTTTAATATAATGCTTTTCTGATCAATTTTATTATCACTTCTGTTTAATTTGTTATGTAACTTAGAGATTTACTTTTGATGAAATAAATAATTCCAACTAGAAATAAATTATTTTAATTTTTTACGATAAGTGTCACGTTCATTAAATTATCAATGTTCTTCTATGTACTAGCAATTAATATTATTCCAGAATTACAATTTTCTTAAACTGTTGTTCATTGTCACCCATACTATAAATATTTTCAATGCATTTACATTTATATGTTACTGATAGATTTGAATTATTGCTTTAATCATTCAGATGCTTTTTTATGCTTTTAATCATTGAAAAAAAGAGGAAAAAAAATTTTTTATTTTCAATATACAGCTTATGCAGGTTATATTATTTCGTAATCAAACAATTTATAATTGCACGATTAACTGCATTTATATTTCAGTATTTATTAAGCCATATTAATTGATACTTAAAAAGTGAATTACTTTCTTTTTACAAAAAATTGAATCATTTTGATAATTTTTATAGCTGTTATTACTTTTTGTAACGTTTATATGTAATTCTCATTCATTTAGTAAGTAGAAAACAGTATTTTATCATCAGTGTACGTTGTATATATATTATATTATCTCGTAGATGAACAATTTATATATAGCCTTACAATTTTTTGTAAAGTCAATATATTATCTTTGATTATCTGATAATTGATATCGTTCTAGCTTGTGGTGTATACCAAAATTTTAACTTTCATAGGCAGCATTGTCTTCACATTATCATAACTATTATCTTCTGTTTCGTATGAAGAAAAAAAGCTGTCTATGGACACACGTAGATAGTCTAGGTGTGTCCAACGATAATTCTTAAGCAATAGAGTTTATACAATATATATTTCACTGTGACGTATAAAATATAAAATAACCTAATATTCCTCTAATTTTTCGTGCATTTATTTTAATTTTTCAAATTTCAATCGCTGAAGTAAGAAGAGAATAAAAATAAAAAGTGTAGATTGATAACTTGAGATTTAAAAAAATAAAGTAAAAATCATCATTATATATATACATAAACGTAGGAACTATTATATGTTATATATATATATAATATAAACAAAAACACAAATAATATGTATAACAAAATCGTAACAACATTCACACTACAAAACCCATGATGTTTTCAGGAATTTTTTTTCCTTTGGTATATAGTTTGAGTTTATTATTGAAATTATTTGATATTGTTCATATATACTTTTGTGACCAATAAAGAAATTGTTTAAAACCGAATATTTAAAATGGAATTATATAAATAAATTTTATTTTTATAAATAATTAGTTGACTAAAGAAAGTATAAAAATTTATGTTAATTGAATACGCAGTATAAAGGGTTAGATTTGCTAACTTTACATTTCTGACGAAGATGATCAAAAATATTTTGCACTGTTTAAAAATTGTTGTTCTACTGCGTCAAATAATTCAACCATCATATAAGACGTATTTAAAGCACTATTAAAAAAATTATCTTCAAACAATAATGAATGTAAGCGATTAAAATTTAATGTGTCGTTTCAAAAATTATTTGTACGTTATTTTTAAGCATTGTTTTAGCGTTTTTAAAATTATATTTTATAAAAAATGTTTTTAAAAGTTCTATTTTATTACCCTTTTAAAACATTATTGAGTAAATTATCTTTAAACAATAGTGAAAGCATGCATTTAAAATTTAAAGCTTTGTTTCAAAAATTGCTTGAGTCATTATTAATCATCGTATTGTTTTCAAAAAAATTATATCTAATAAAAAGAGATGTAAAAAGAAAAAATTCCGTGGTGAGATATAACTTTAAGGATCTATAAATGAAACTGAAAAACCAATCATGCGAAATTAATTATAGGATTAAGAATACGCCATTCTATGCAAATCAACACAGTCGGTTGCAAGCTATACAGAAAGTATAATAAATGTCCAGAATTATCTTCGCCACATCTTCAATAGTTATATCGTTTTAATATAACTGCTAAAAAACATCAAAAATTTTCAGAAAATATTGAAGAAATTTTTTAGTTTTTTCAAACCAGCTCCCAGTTTTATCTGGTTCCGACCAACACACAACATAATCGTCATGAAATAAAAGTATTTTTCTGGTTATAACACTCATAATCATCCGTACAGTGGAAAAATATTTTGCCCGAAAAAATATCTAGAAATATTCTTCGAGAGTTTTCCGTCTGTAACATTTTGAGTTCCACACACCAACCGAGTTCATTTTCATATTCATCACATAAAGCTAACAAAACAGTTTTAAAAAAGCGTATTTGATGCTACAGTTATAAATAAAAAGTTATGTTATAAATTTAAAAGGTAGTGTAAACCTGAAAAAAGATATGTATTTAAGAACTATGGAGAAAATACAACATTTTTTTCAACGATTTAAATCCTATATATTTGCTAAAGATGATGAATTCACAGCTCATTATTAACATGACCCTCTGTAAAATGTTTTTAACTATCTATGCAAACCTTTCTTCATCCACTAACACACCAATGGTCACATGCACATCGAAATTTTGTCGAATTTTTGTAAATTCCGACTTTCTTCCATCGTCTACAAATTTTTATCCATCTTTTTTAACATTTAGAAAAACGTTTATTTTTTCTCATACACAAAGTTCTGTTATTTTTTGTTGGAAAAACTTTATTAGTAAACAAATTTACAAAATTTTTGTGAAAGCGCTACCTGGCAAAAAAAAAATGTCTACAAGATTGTAGGCAGCTGCCTATAAAACCACACCCCGATGTTTTTAGACTTTTAGCATATAATTTACATATAGACGAGAAATTAAGATAGTTTCACCTTTTAATGAATTTTTCCAGAACATATTACATTATGAATTCTAAATTTATTCATTTTCAAAAATTACTTGTACCTTACTGCAAAATAACATTTTCTAGCAAAGCTATGATGTTTTT
>BPLR01002088.1:0-13359 GCA_021605095.1 Caerostris extrusa
ACTCCGCGTCCGGGGCTTATCTTCAAGTGACCCGCGCCCCCTGGGTCATGCAAAGTGAGTACGTCTCTGCAGCACTTGCCTTAAGGCATCCGCGACCAAGCTGTCTGTGTCTGCCCAGCTACATTAGAAAGAAAAAAAATATTGAAACATATGAAAATATTTTTTTCTTGATAGTGTAAAAAATATCTTCTTTATTTATCTTTAATACATGAGTAAAATGTAAGCTTTCACATTTCTTGATGGGTGTGAAATATGTTTTTCAATCGTTAGAATAACAAAATATGGAAATTAATTTAATAATATAATACAAATAAGATATATTTCTGAACATAAAGAGATTTGCCTGCATATGTGATTTGAGTTTGAGATTTATGCCTGACAATCAGCTGCTTTATCTCAAATTATGCTTTTGCAAACATTTCATATAAATTGTGTTTAAAAACACTCCTGAAAGCGCTACTTTATTGTGCGCTGACAATAAAAAAAACCAATATCATCAATAAAGGAGTACATCTGTTTAACGTAAAATTCCTGTTACTGAGGGAAGTTGTTCAGCCATTTCATTTCTACAGCCGTAGTCGCTTCTGTAATCACCTGCAAAAGTTTAACAACAATCGTCTCTCAAATACTACAGGCGGCCTGATGGCCAAATGAATAGCGCTCTGTACTTTGATACTACTAGCGTCAGGTTCGTAACCTGCCTGTGGCATCGGAGTTTGTTGGTGGTTCAGAATGCACGTTAAACTGTAGGTCCCGGTCTAATTGCGACAAACGAAACCAAATCCTATACGCTGAGGATACGTCTCATTTCAAAAACTGAAAAATAATTGCTAATTTTTAGCTCAATGTAATGACATAAAATACATGATTGCAATCTTATATATGAAAACAACACCTTTGTGAAAATTGAACTGGAATTTGTCTGAGCAAGAAAATGAAGTACTTCAAAGTAAAACTATCTTTGCAAAAAGTTTTTTTTTTATACCGAATTTTGTGCAATTAGACGACAGAATCCGGATAATTTTGCATTTTTTTGATTTTTCGTATAAGTATAATCTGAGCGGGCAAGCCGTTCTTCTTATCTTGCCGAGCCCGGTATTATCAATAAAAATAACAATTTGGGAAAACAAAGAAGATTCGGACAAAGATTTTATAAGTTTTGCAGGAATTGAATCATTACCAGGAACTGTTTCGTGTGTTTTATTCATGGCAACTATTGACTCATTAAAGGTAATAGGATTTGTACAAGAATTTTAGTAGCTTAAAAAGATGTTAGTTCTCAAACCAGTGTCCCAAATCTCAACCCAACTACACCCATTTACAATCCATTTTTTCCTGCATTAAACTGTAGCGATATTCGCCATAAGAACAACAGCATGATAAAATTTTGCCTTCGGTAAAGTTGTCAGAGTTAAAAGTCATAAAATCAGTGCAGTGCATGTTGCCAAATGTAAAAGTCCATGATTTCACTGGACGAACACAGAGGACAGACATCATGAGTAGCTACGCCCATGCGGTGCATGTGTTTATTAAGAAAATCATGTCCTGTCGAGAGTCGGAAATTCCAGTTATAATCTAGTTGCACAATCTGCACACTACAATCTGGTGCCCAACCTTGTGGCCCTTACCTGCTCAACGTGGGGCCCGTTCGATCAGCAAATCCTACACAATTTATTTTCCGAAGATTAGTTTTTATGTGGATTTCAATTTAAAATTTCTTTTTTTCAAATATGAAAGTGAAATAGCCTTATTTTAAATCATTGATGTTTAAGGTTTTTCATAAGATGAATTGACGGAATTTTGCTAATGGACAGAAATTTGGAGGAAAGTGTTTAATGCATATTTTAATAAGTATTATATGAAACAGCTTCTGTTTCTCAGCTGAAATTGTCATCGGGATGCTTGCCCTCTCTTTTGACTGCGGCCTGATGGGCAACTGGCTAACCTGGCCGTAGCATGGATGTTTGTTGGTTGTTCGGAATCCATGTTAACTGCAGGTTTCTGTCTGTTTAGCCTAAAGTGTGCACAAGATGACAGTAGAGAGACAAACCAAACCAATCTCTTTTGATTCACCTCGATCTCAACAGAAAGACATTTTGATTTCCAGATTTATAGTGCCTCTTCCCGGTCTATACAATACATTTTTTATTTAATTTCGTTCTTAGTTAAAATGCTTTCAAAGATAAAATGCCCGTTTTGTATTTCTGGTCATTTATTTATCCATCTGTTCTGTTCTGTGGTTAATAATCCTTGAGTTATAGAAAAATGAATCCCTTTTTGGAATACTTATATTTTGTTTTGGAATTTACTACCAGGAAAGCATATTTGGATAAAACACTTTTCAAAAAAGGAATACTGCGGCACTTTTTACTGGTTTTGCAATTTGCAATCCTGAAACGAAGTGAAGGAAATTTGCTCTGTCAGTTTACTTAAAGGAACTTCTTTACATCAATACTAAAATTCGCTTCTCTTGTTGCGGTGGACGATATTTTTTTCTTCTTCTGAGAATTGAATATTTCGGATAACGCATTGAGTAATGGCTGAGCTTGGTGGACCCACTGTATAAGAAAATGGTTTTTTGTGTGATATTTGTGGAAAACGATTTGTTCGTGAAAGCGCACTGAACGAGCATTTTCTTTGCCCCTCGGGAACGAAGCTTCATGCGTGTGGCATATGCAACAGAAGATTCACTAGAACGAACAATTTGAAAAAACATCTCGTAATTCACGAGGGAACTAAAGATCACGTATGTGAAATATGCAACAAGTGCTTCTCACGAAAGACGGATCTTCGAATCCATCTGGTCACTCACACCAATGAAAAGTCGCACAAATGCAGTACGTGCGAAAAGGCCTTCGGACTAAGTTCAAACCTGAGAAAGCATTTGAGAACTCACACGAAGGGAGAAGCCTTATTCGTGTGAATTGTGCAGCAAAGCGTTTTCTCATAAGAGTGTTTTACAAACCCATTACCGAGTCCACACTGAAGATAAACCATTTACAAGCGAAGTGTGTCAGAAAATGTTTTCACATAAATCTAGTTTAACTGCTCATTTGTTTATTCAATCGGAAGAAAAGCCATTCGCGTGTGCTGTATGCAATAAAGGATTTTCTCGGAGAATGCGTTTATCACGTCATGAAAGTTCATGCAAAATGAAGGAGTTTCATAAAAAACGTTTACTCAAAATAGACTTTGTTTAAAAAACAAGATTCATGGACCTTTGATGACAAATATGGAAAGATTAACTTTTCGTTGCACATCTTGCTTATTGCTTTTTTTTAAAAAATTTTATTGTGAGACTTTCTCATTTTAATGTAAATGTTTTCCTTTTATGCGTTAAATTTTATTCCCTTTATACTATTGTATAGGCATAGTAGAGATATTTTTAAGATTGCTAGACATTGGGTTATTAAGTATTATATAGATTTCCGAATGATTACGCATGAGCCGCGTACTGCATCTTCTGCGTAAATTAGAAATGTGTTTTGAGAAATGTTCGCTGAATTATTTTACAATTTCAATCGTTTTTATTGATGTATTCTTCTGATAACTGACATTTCATGTACGAGTTTTAAATCTTTCGTATGTGTACAAAAGTGCATTTTTAAACTCAAGCTTTTCTTTTATAAATATAATTCTCTTAGTTTTTCTATTCACCGTTTTTAAAATTGGATTTCATTCCCCTTAATGCTTTTTAGGCCTTACTATAAGATATTTTTCTTAAATATATCATTTTATAAGCATGATATTTGAATTAATAAGCGGTTATGTACTATTGACTGTGCAGTAGAGACCATTGTTTGTGGCTTCATTGGTTTCTGAAGGATTCAACATAAACGGTGGGCATCCCTCTTCTGTGTAAATCGGAACTGTTTTAAAGCAAAAAGTTTTTATTGACATATTCTTCCCATAATTGTTTTCCCATCCATCAGAGTTTTAAGTATTTTTATATATACAAGTTCATTTTTAAAATTTTATACTTCAATTTTAGGAATATAAGTTTCTTTTATCTACTATTCATGATTTTCAAAATGAAGTTTTATTCACTAAATTACCTTTATGTATAACTACAGAATGTTTTTAAGGTAAAAATTTTCATAAATATAATAACTGCTTGGTATAATTTAAATTTTTTAAAATTTCTGTAAGAAAATTATTCAAATGATCGGACGACTGTTTTCAGAGAATATTTCCTGATTTGCCATAGGAAGATTGTACCTTTTACATCTCAAATTATTTGTGATAAAATGTAAAAAATGTTTTAAATAAAAACATTTTTTCATTTTCTATTTTGCTATTTCTTGAATGTTTACTTTCTTCACAGAAAATTTATAACTTATGTGTATGTGTGTTAAGATTTCTGCTTACAAAACTACTTCTAATAATATTTAAAAATAAAACTGAAGGGTTCCAGGCAGAAAACGCTACTTTAATGTAGTTTTCTAGTTTTATACCTAATTGCTGTATCGACGCATCCATTTTCCTACTCAAAAATAAATCACGATCTATTAAATTGAAAATATCTTTTTAGCGTGAACATTATAAGTTGACTTTACATTTTGTACGTTGCCAAATATTTAAATAAATTAATATTCAAAGAGGGTCAGAAAAGTTAATGAAGTTATTTAATATAATTCTTTGAACCTATATTAAATTCGCGTCTCTCTTTCTTATTGTAATTAGATAACAAATTTTTTTCAAAAGTATGACCCTAAAAACAATAAGTCATGGCTCAGCGTGGTGGCTCATCTGTGGGAAAAAATAATTTTTGTGTGATGTTTGCGGTAAGAGATTTTCTCAGAAAAATAAATTGAAACAACATGCGATTTGCCATTCCGGAATGAAGCCTCATGCTTGTGACATGTGCAACAAAAGATTTCTTAGAAAAATCAACTTAAAAGATCATCTTCTAATTCACGAGGGAATTAAAGCTCACGTTTGTGAAATATGCCAGAAAGATTTTCTTCTATACTATGATCTTCAAAAACACATGGCTGTTCACACCAAAGAGAAAAGAACACAAATGCAGCTTGTGTGAAAATGCTTTTACAAACAATTCAAATCTGAGGCGACATTTGAGAATTCACACGCAAGAAAAGCCTCATTCCTGCGAGTTGTGCCATAAGGCGTATTCTCAGAAGCAACAGCTGCAAAGACATTACCGCATCCACACCGAAGAGAAACCGTACGTCTGCGAAATGTGCCAGAAGGGGTTTTCAGAAAAATGTAATTTAACGGCTCATTTTCGAATTCATACCCAAGAAAAGCCATTTGTGTGCCAAACTTGTCAGGGGTTTTTCACAAAAAGTCAATTTAACTGCTCACTTGCTTACTCATTCGAAAGAAAAGCTTTTTGGTTGTGATGTATGTTATAAACGATTTTCGCAAAAAGACATTTATCATGTCATATGAAAACTCATACGAAGTAAATGTGAAAATAATTTTTGCAATTGTTTTTCTTAAAATAGACTCGATCTCTCGTGGAAAAAAAGGGATTTTCAGACAATTGAAGATCTACAACAAATACGGAAAGATTTATTTTTCGTATGCCTTTCATATCATGTATTGTTTTAAAATTTTATTATAGAACTTTCTGCTTTAAAAAGCATTATTTACTTTTATTTTAATGTTGTGCATTCCATTTATGTATTGCAAATTGTTTTTTTTTTATATATTCTTGACGATGTAATAGGGGAAATTTTTTTAGTTATCTTGGTTGACTGCTTTCAAACAAAACTCGTGTCTATTTTTCTGTTTAAAGGAAAAGTAGAGTGTTGTTTGGAGTAAATTAATATAATTACAGCACCCTTTTGTATTGATAATTAAAATACAATATTTAAATGCTTTTATTAATATGTATATAAATGCATGTTCGATTTTAAACTATAAATTTAAGATTGTTATTTTTATCAAAGTATTATTCGAAATTAGATTTTATTCAATGAATGGCTTTCACATATAATTATAGGATGCTTGTTAACATAAAATATATTTAATTTATAAAGTTGCATAAACGTAATAAGTTCTTTACTATTTTTGCTTCTGTAAGGAAGAAATTCCTTTATATTTATAGGACGACTCTTTTAGGAGACTATTTTATAGTTTGCTACAGAAAGAGGTTTTTTTTGCTCATCATTATGCTTTAAACCATGACAATTGATATTCTTTTTGTGATTTGTGTAACAAATATGTTAAATAAAGATATTTATTCCTTTCCTTTCTTTTATGTTTGAAATAACACCTTCTACAAACAAAAGTATAGCTGCTTTTTACTTATCCATCTGTGTGAAATGCTTAAAGAGCTCAAGCGCTTAGAGCAGAAAAATATTTTATTGCAGTTTTACATATCAAATTTACTTCCGTCCGAAATGCCCTGCCATGTGAAGTGTTATTGGATTGACGATTTAAATTGATGATGCCGCATCGATGGGCTTCAAAAACAGAACGTAACATTCGGAATCAATCGAAGCCTCCATCGAACCGAGAGTGACATTCGGCACTCGCCTCTCCTCTTGCTGAGACATGGAGGATGGTCGAATGTTAAGAAAGTATCCGCATTAATGTGTCTTTCTTCGAAGCATTCATTTTCCGAGAAATGGCCACTCAAAAAGAAACCATAATCTATTAAATTGGAAAAATTGCTTTATTGGATTAAGTATGCAAGGTGACTTGGATGATTTACTTTATCAGATATTTGGGTAGCATAAATGAAAAATAAGTTTAAATATTGTTCAAATATGTACCACTTTAAAAAATTTTTACAGTTTTTTTTATCCATTCTGTAGTTTTTTTTATATGATTTGCAAAATACAAAAATTATTAAAATAATATCATAATTATTAAAAACGGAAAATTCCGTAATCAACTTCGCTTTTCTTATCTCTGGTATCGTTCCTTTTTTGCGATATGGACGCTGTTTTACAATTCCCCTTTTCTTCTGTCTGGCAAAATACGTGGAGTACGGAAGTCAATAATAAGGGTTTTAACAAATTAGTTTAAATCGACGCCAAAGCGTCAAGCTGGCACGACTTCGTATAGGACATATTTATTTCACACATACGCATCTACTTCGCTCGGAGTCTGCTCCTACTTGTTCTACTTGTGACAGTGTTTCGCCCATCCAACATATACTCGTCGAATGCCCAAGATTCAATAGAATCCGACTCAACCCTTTTCGGTCGTGAGCATCCCACCCTATCTGTCTTACTGGGAGACACTCCCCATGCTAATCTTTTATGTCTTTTCAAAAATTGGTTTTATGCCTTATATTTGAAATTTGTTTATGGAATGGGTTTTATATAGTAGAGTTGCACCTGAAATGGATTTGGATGGTATAACCTTCCTTGAAAGGTGCTAATTTACGTGAGCTTATAAAATCATCTCCTCTATTTGATGAAGGAGACTTCCTTGATAAAAAAAGTATTGTTGCGATGAATGAAGAGAAGCTTAGACAGGCAGTTTTAGAAGTGAAGCGCAAACAAGAGGCTTTAGAGGGGAAAAGCGTAGGACGGACGAGTACGAATTGGAGAATCTAAAAATGGAAACGAATTTCGAATTGGAAAAGTTGTTACAGGTCCTGGATCGGTAGCTTATAATGTAGCTCTATCTTCAATTTATTCTGAAAATAAGATGGATGTACAGAAGTTGTTGCCTACAGTTAGGGCAGAGACTGAGGATATTACAATGTCTTCAGATTAACAGTGCGTTATTCCGCCGACTCCGGATTGAATTTATCAAAATCTTCAGCTTCTATCTCGATTATCCTAATTTTCGTACCATATAGTAATTAAAAGTTTGCGAAAATAGCCTACAGCTGTTTTTGATGTCTCCTATGAGTGCTGTCCTTAACTAAAAGAAACATTGTAGTTGTTTTTCGGTGTTAAGCAGTATACAAACTCATCAAAGTATTTTGCATCACCAGTACTGTGTATCGGATGTCTTTTAGCCTTGATTTATGCTCGTCCGCTAACATCATGAATTGGCGTCGGACAGCAAGATGGATGATTCGAATCCAAGCCTTTTCATTTTCTCTCCGCTGGAACGTACACCTGATTTCTTTTCTGCCGACTAGTCTGTGACCGTAGTTAAGACTTTTATTTTCACTTTTTTAACCCCTTTTAAGTGAGACAGTATAATTAAAATTTTAAAAAATCAATTAAAAAAGAATAAGAAATCTGAACAAGATAATATTTGATTTAAAATATTTTAAAATTTATATTGACTTTGTGGAGACCGTTTGTTGCTACAGGGAATTACATTTTAGTGATTTTTTAAACTTTTATTTCATACGTTTCATTTCTTTTTTTTTTTTTTTTTTTATGTTTTTATGGTCTCTGCAACAGATTTCTGATTGAAATACATTTTTAAATCGCAATTTTATTTATTTTTTTTTTTATGTCATTTTTTTTTTCTATTATTTTTATTAATCTTTATAGTCACATTTATCAAATTTAAGCAGTTTTATAATTATTAACCTAAAAATACCAATTATTATAAATCCTGATTCAATATTATTAATTAAGAAGATGAGGTTGAGGGGTGGGGGGCTGTTTTATCTTTCCTAATCAGCACGCCAGTTGCCAATCAATAAAAAATTAAATTTTTGCCAAAACAATTACAAAATAAATCTGTTTTAAACATTCGAACATTCTTCATCACACAATGTTTTTTTTTTATTATTATTATTCTAATGCAGCTGGCAAACACTTAGACAGGTTGGTCTTGTGCACAGCGCTGCACAGAAGTTACTCGCTTTGCATTACCCAGGAGGCGCGCGTAACTTGAAGATAAGCCACGGACGCAGAGTAACAATGCCCACGCAACGCTCTGCGATTCTATTAGGAGCGGGACCTACGGTTTAAAGTGGATTCGAACCACTACAAACATTCATGGCCCCACCGGGACTCGAACCCGAAGCCTGTGGTACCGAGCGCCAGGGCGCTGGCCATGTCGCCATTCAGGCCCCACATCCCACAATGTTATGAGGCCCGATAAAACCATTTTATTTCGCATCGCGACATTGGATGAAATTGCTGCATGCTGTGAATATTCAAAGATTTTCCTTCCATCTAACTCGAGAAATGAATGTAAGGATTTTTAATAAGTCAGGTAGTATACAGTTGATCGCCAAAAATAAATAAACTCGAAATATTGAATTTTGAATATATATATTTAATAATGTATAATATTTTAAGATAAACAGAAAACAAATATTTCGAATATTTGTACTATTGTATTAATTTAATATTTGGTGTGATTTTTAAATTAAGCAAGTGCAAAGTAACCAAATGTAATGAGTCAGATATTTTTTATAACCCATTTTTTTTTTATACTCGTGCCTAAAAAATCTTCAAATGAGCCTGATCATTTAAATACAATATCTGTCAACAAATGCATCTACTTTGCTTGGCGTTTTTTTTTAAATGGAATATTTGTAGACACATTATTGATCAATCAAGTTTCATGTCAAAAATGAATATATCAAATGGTTGACTTTATTTAGATTCAACAATATTCGGATTCAATTTTTTTTTTTTTTTTTAATTCAGTTTTCCAAATAATATTCTTGGCAATCCAGTGATAATTTTTTGTTCTGTCTTTTTCATTGCCTGAAATGATGGCGACATTTAACTATGCTGAAAAAAAATATAACCCTTCTACAGTTTACGTTGTTTTAGTGAAAATAAGTGCCGTTAGACAACCGAAATAAAATTTAAAAAAAATGATGCACATTTAGTGCAATTTTTCGACATTTAAAGTAGACGGAAAAGGTTGTTTTTATCAAAATATTATCACAAACATTAGGATATAAAAATAAAAGAAAGGTTTTATTTTATCAGATCGTTTGATTTAAAAAGAAAGAAAATGCCATCAATCGATGAAGGTTTGGTTTGTCACTCTACGATCATTTTGTGCGCACGAGGGTAAAAAGACCCGGACCTGCAATTTAATGTGGATTCCGAACCCCTCACACACATCACTGTCACCGCCAGGATTCGAACATGAAGCCTACGGTACCAACTGCCAGAGCAATAGCCAATTGACCATCGGGCCGCTATTAATTTTTTTTTTTCTTTCTAATGCAGCTAGCAAACACTTTGACAGCCTGGTGTTGGATGCCTTAAGGCAAGCGCTGCACAGACGTTACTCATTTTGCATTGCCCAGGGGGCGCGTGTAACTTGAAAGATAAGCCACGGGCGCGGAGTAACATTCCCCGCAATGCTCTACGATCCTATTAGACCGGGACCTACAGTTTAAAGTGGATTCCGAACCACTGCAAACATCCATGGTACCACCGGGACTCAAACCCGAAACCTGTGGTACCGAGCGCCAGAGCGCTAGCCACTCGGCCGTTCAAACCCCGGGCCGCTATAAATCGAATAAAAGAAATTCCTAATTTCATCGATCCCAACAAAATAAAACATTCCGCCCTACTGATTTATCATGACCATCGTAAGGGAAGAACAGTAAATCGTCCCATTCGACATCGCTCCTGATGCATCGGTTCTATTGAATAGTTCATTGTGTACTTTTCCTTTTCTCTGTTCTTCTTTTCTCTGAAATAACTTTTCAACTCTATCAGTTTCGTGTTTTTTATACTTCTGAGGAAAATGAAATGAGGCCTCGTCTGTTTACACTGACTCATTCACCTATCTAATTTGCAAGCTGCTGTACATCTCTGATGGCCTATTGGCTAGCGCTCTGGCTTTTGGTTCTTCAGGTTCATAATCCTGGCGGTGGCATGGATGTTTGTGAGGAGTCATGAAGCCACTTTAAACTGTAGGTCCCGGTCTAATGAGCCCAAAGTGTGCGAAAAATGTTCGTAGAGCGACAAACAAAGCCCGAGCTATACATCTCTCTAATTATTCAGTCTATACATTTTAATTTCACTGATGGCTACTCCATCTTGCTTTATGATTTTGACATTTTTAAATTGTACGTGTGTTTTTCATGTTATGTTCACTTGAAATATTTTATTTCTATGCATCTTCCTAACGAACATGCGTTCTGCCTAACGATTTAAGTAATATTGTTTTTAGAGTTTTTTTGGTGTTTTCTCATGTTTTTATATATATTTTATATACAATAATGTCTTCAGTGTTTTGTCATTGAAATGTCATTACTTAATAATGTGAAAATTTTTACTTTGTTTTTCCCCTATATTCTAGAGCAAAACTTGAAGTTTCCACTTTAGATTTCTTTCAGTCTCGCTTCATTCAGATAATTGATACGAATTTCGTTACTTTTTCCTTTTATCCGTCTTTTATTGCTTTTCTGCATTCTGTGTTTACACAAATTTGTATACATAATTCTTAAAATGAAAATTGCCATCTCCACCCCAGACGATTCATGGGGTGTTCTGCAGTCGTTGCAGTAGCAGTAATTATTCTTAATCATGATCTTGATCACTGAAAGAATGCTCTAAAATAAATTATTTTTATCCTATGCTTCAAGGGGTCTGAATGGTCGAATGGCTAGTGCTCTTGCACCTTGTGCCGCAGGTTTCGGGTTCGAGTTCCGGCGGTCCCGCGGATGTTTTGTGTGGTTCGGTATCCACTTTATACAGTAGGTCCCGATCTAATAGAGTTGTGGGAGTAGTGTCTCACGCATCCGTAGCCTATCTTCAAGCTACACGTGCCCACTGGGTAGTGCTCAAAGAGTAACAGCTAAGAACAAGGAACTGTCTCTGTATTGCCAGCTACATTAGAACAACATCATTGTCCACTCGTCATTTCATTAAAAAAATTTTTCATTTCCTAAGCTATTTTAAATAGAAATAATTTATTCTGACATTACTTTTTTTAAACAGACACAAAAGAAAATTATCTTAGAATCCTCATCTTTGAAAAAAAAAAAAAAAAAAAAAGAAACTTTTCAAAAAGATAAATTTAATTTTCAAAATTTGTGCTTCGTCATTTGCAAAATCAGTGCTTTTCTTTTTTTTTTTATCTTATTGACCAAGGTTTTAAAAAAATAATCTATTTTTTATGAATGATACCTCGAAATAAACTTTCCCGTGACGAAGTGTAACTCAATTTGTTGAAATACACTTGTCATGTGTTGAAGTTCTTCACTGATGAGTGACGCCATCTCGTGAAACGATTCTTCACGATTTTTAGCCCGTCTTGTACTTTTTAAAAGGTGCGTTTCATCCTTTTATTTTATTTTTATTCAATTCCTTCTATTAGCTCACACTCTCTATATATCTTGTTTAAATTTTCAATCGTTCATAAAATTCTTTTTATTCATCCACTCAAGTTCAAATGCATTTTTTTTTTTTAACTTGCAGTGGATGACACTGGATGTTTTTTCAAATATTAATTCAGTAATTAAATTTAATCATTAATTTTAGTTTTTTTTTAGATTTAAGTTGCATATGTCTACCCATAGATGGCGCCAGATAAACAAAAAAAATGAATGAAAATTATTTATAAAGGACTTTCTACAATAGAGTGAAAAAAAGTAGGAATTGACTTAATTTTTTTATATATATTACATGTTCATTTTAATTGGAATCATGAAACGGACACCTGACTGTATCAGATAATCGCTTGCTATTATTTTTGTTCCTTTAGTTTTTTTTATCAATGGATGCAGGTTGCTTATCTGCAATACTTTCGCGTTCATGAGATCAGTTTTCGTTTTTTGTCCCTCTCTGTTTTCGTTCTTCCGTGTGCTGTTATCAGCGGCTCGTTATTATCCGCAGTTTGGACTCTTCTGTTATCAACAGACGCTTATCACGAACGAAAGTTAATAAAAATAATGACTTAAAGGGAATTTCCTGCGCATTCATTGGCATAGAAACCAACACGTATTTTTTGCTGATCTAATTCACCCGAATCACTCTGATTAAATGCGTTCGCTGTGAAGATTGGAGGCACACAAGGCTGTTTTAATTGAAATATTTGGCTTTTTCCTTAATTCACTGAATTCTTGCAACCGATATTTGCAGTTTTAAATATTGGTACTTTTGATAAAAATAAAACCGTTCAACAAAGATGAATGTGGATGATGCGTCACGAAGTGCAGACGACTCGCCTCTCGGTGGAATGAAAGGGAGTTTGGAATGTGAGGAAGGGTCGGAGAAGGGCGGTCCCCTCGACCCCCTCGACTTCATTCTCGCCACTAACATTCCCGTAAAAACCTACAGATTCAAATGGAACATTCCACACTTCTCGCTTCTGTCTATCGACACAGTGCTGTTCAGCACCGGAATCCATCCTCTGCGCTCAGCATGGTGCAGATTGAAACTGGTGAAATACGAAACTGGGTTTGGCTTGTTCCATGTTAATAAGCTGCCGTCAAGGCAAAACTATCCCGAGGAAAATAAAAGGGTGCAATCTATCTTTGGATTCGGT
>BPLR01002089.1:0-23459 GCA_021605095.1 Caerostris extrusa
AACTTAAATAAAAGTAACTCTTTTAGTTTAAATAATAATAAAACTTAAAACTCAATTTTTAAATAAAAAAACAACTTAAAAATAGTTGTTTATTTAAACTACATTTGGGTTTAATTTTTTGGATAAAAGTATATTACTCATGGGATATCCGTTCAGGACACATTAGACACAACAAACAACTCTTTTAATAAAACATTCGTGATATTTAGATAACTTAAATAAAAGTAAATTTGTTTAGTTTTAAATAATGGTAAAATGTAAAAAGGAATTTTTTTAAATGAAAAAACAAAGTTAAAAATAGTTGTTTATTTGAACTCCATTTGGGTTTAATTTTTAGATAAAAGTATTTTGATTCTTGAATTTTTAAAATGCAGCTTTCAATTTAAATTTTTCATGTTTCATTTAAAGAACTCCCTGCAGGGAAGTGATGTTTTTTATTCTAAAAAAAAAAATTCTAATCTAATGACTCTTTATTGACTGATGTAAAAACATTAAATGTGCATCAAACACTTAAAAGTGGAGTTTTTCCAAATCTCAGAGGAGATAATAAAAAAAAAACTCAGTGATCATTTCTAGTGTCAAGAGGAAATTAAATGATGATTGATGCACTTGCAAAGGAGAAATTACCTGAATTACAAGTGACGGACATCGGAAAATTATTTTTCTTTTCGCAGTAAATCAAAAGGAAAGTAATTTTCTCGTTAAATTATGCATGCAGTTTTTGGAAAATTTCTTTTAAAAAGTGCTTTTTTCTTAAAATAAAAAAATGATTTTTAGAGTAAAAGCGAATTTTAAAAAGGATTTTATATCAAATGCCCCCAACACTTGGCGTCAACGAATAGAAAGTTAAGCAGAGTGTTTATTTGAAATTCCTTATTAGTAACTCTGGAATTGTAAATTTAAAACGTGATGAAAAATTAAAAAAATATTTTTATAATTGATAATTTAAGTAAGCATGTTACATTATGTAGCACATTATTTTAGAATAATATAAAATTACACAAAAGCGCAACACCATTACATGTAACGTACTGCTATTATTTTGTTTTACAATAAATAAATAAATAAAATAAAATAAAAATAAATAAAAAATACAAATAAATAAATAAAAAATAAAAATAAATGAATAAACGTAGAACAAAATTGCTAATTCATTGTAATTATTATTGTCGTCAAATTATTTTCATCCATTTCTTGCGACCTGATGGCCAATTGGCTAGTTCTCTAGTCTTCGTACCATAGGCTTCGAGTTCGATTCCATTAGGTGGCAGTGGCATGGATATTTGTTAGTGGCACTTTTAAATTGGGAATCCCTGCTGAAAGGTGCAAATGACCGTGCAAACCTTTAGTCAACTAAAACTTTTAACATCATTTATTTTCTCCACAGTATTAATTAAATATTATGGCGAATAGTCAATTTGTTTCCGATGAGTATTTAGTATATCAATTGTGAAAATACTTTCAGAATGTCAAAATATAAACATATTAAATTTTTCACATAGATAAATAAAATATAAAATGTTAAAAGACTGAAAACTGTTCAATTCCTATTCTATGTTTGGTAATAATGGTGTATATTTTTGTGGAAATAAATTCATGAAATTCATGCGTTAAAATAATCTACCAAACTTAACCCTGAAGGAATCAGAATTGTATCTTTAATGCTGTTTATGATTCCAAATTTATTTTGTGAAATAACAGCAAAGGAGTCTTTCATTGCATTTCTGTCTTCTACTTCTGCAAAATATCTTCCATTTGGATTCTCAGTTGGTCAGTTTAAGAGATAATTCAGAGAAGCAGTGTCGAAAAATGGCAACCGGGATTCTAGTTCTATCTACAAAGCCTTCATGTTGCCAGTTTACTTTGTTTTATTCTTCTGTCTAAAAGTGTCTTTTGTTTCCTGAAAGATAAGTTGTGTTCTTTTTGTTACCAGTTTCCCCTCTCACAATTCGCTTAACAGTATTATTTATCGTTTGAATGTCTAGACTCAGCGACCTCACCTCAGGGCTAAGAACTATTAATTTTTGTTGTGCAAATTCGAAGGGAAATTTTCGTAATTGAGTTTTGAATAGTTAACATGATTCTCTTAAGTTTATTTACGTTATAAATATTTTATGAATTATCCTTTCTTTGAAATTCAAAAAATACAAAAATCTTATTTAATCACCTTTAAAATTTTATTTATAATACTAACTTAAATATAAGGTTGAATGATTGATTAATGAATGATTTGATTTGAATGAACTCGAAAATTGATTGAATTATAAAATTCAAAAATCTTTGAATTAATTTTAAAAAAATTTTAAAAATTTCAAAAAATACAAAAATAGAACGAACGGTTGATTTAATCTATTTTAAAAATTTTATTTATATTTATTTCTAACTAATTTAAATATAAGGTTGAATGGTTGATTAATGAATGATTCCTGATTTGAATGAACTCGAAAATTGAAGATTGATTTGAATTATACTTTCTTTGAAATTCAAAAAATCTTATTAATCAATTTAAAATTTTATTTAAAATCCCAACTTAAATATGAGGTTGAATGATTACTGATTTGAACGAACTAGAACGAACGGTTGATTTGAATTATTCTTTTTGGTTTTTGAAATTAAAAAAATATAAAAAATCTTATTAATTTATAATTTTATTTGTAATCCTAATTTAAATATAAGGTTGAATGATTGATTATTGATTGATTTGAATGAACTCGAAATTGATTAGACGAACGATTGGTTTTGAATTATCTCTTCTTTGAAATTCAAATTACAAAAATCTTATTAATCAATTTTAAATTTTATTTAAAATCCTAACTTAAATATAAGGTTGAATGATTGATTATTGATTGATTTGAACGAACTCGGACGAACGATTGATTTGAATTATATTTTTTTTGAAATTCGAAAAATACAAATATCTTATTCATTAATTTTTAAAATTTTATTTATAATCTAACTTAAATATAAGGTTGAATGACTAATTATTGATGGATTTGAACGAACTTGAACGAACGATTGATTGAATTATTCTTTGAAATTCAAAAATCTTATTAATTAATTATAAAATTTTATTTAAAATCCTAATTTAAATATCAGGTTGAATTGATTTGTTTTTCACGAACTCGAATGAAATTTGATTTGAATTATCCTTTTTTTGAAATTCAAAAATACAAAAATCTTATTAATAATTTTAAAATTTTATTTAAAATTCTAACTTAAATATAAGGTTGAATGACTGATTATTGATTGATTTGAACGAACTTGAAATTGATTGAATGAACGATTGATTTGAATTATCCTTTCTTTGAAATTCAAAAAATACAAAAATCTTAATCAATTTTAAAATTTTATTTAAAACCCTAATTTGAATATAAAGTTGAATGATTGATTATTGATTGATTTGAACGAACTCGAACGAACCATTTATTTGAATTATCCTTTATTTGAAATTCAGAAAATTAATCAATTTTAAAATTTTATTTATAATTCTATTTAATTCTAGCTTAAATATAAGGATGATCGATTGATTATTGATTGATTTGTACGAACTCGGACGAACAATTGATATGAATTATCTTATTAATTAATTTTAAAACTTTATTTATAATCCTAATAAGATTGAATGATTAATTATTGATTGATTTGAATTATCCTGTATTTGAAATTCAAAAAATACAAAAATCTCATTAATCAATTTAAAAATTTTATTTATAATCTAACATAAATATAAGATTGAATAATTGAATATTGATTGATTTGAACGATATCAAAGGATATTATATACTAACTTTTGAGTATGGATATCGACTATTAAGTTGTTACCAATAAAAAAAGAAGTTATCTATGAGTAAATAAAATTGTCCTTCATGCATTTTTTATCAAATTTCTCTTATATTACTTGAAATAAAAGGGATTTAGATAAGAATATAAATACAAAAATAATATTATGCAATATTGATTGAGTTGTTATCAGTAAGAAAAGAAGTTATCTATGTCTAAATAAATTTATCCTTAATGCATTTTTTCCTTAAATTTCTCTTATACCACTTTAAATAAAAAAAAACGACTTATATAAGAATTTAATTGCAAAAACTTAATTCTTAATCTTTTAAATTCTTCTAATATTTATCAAGACAAGTTTAATTTATTTACTTAAATTCTAAGAATTAATCAGAAAAGACTCTTTTTTGTTTAATATTAAGCAAACCGTGGCAGTGTAATTCCGTTTCCAGTCTGGAACCCTATCCATACGAGTTCCTGCACAGGGTGCCATCTCTTCTACAATTGATCAATTCCCCGAGGCAAAAAGAGTGCCCCTGCTTTCCTACGAAATTGATTGTTGTGTGGCAAGGGCCGATTGGGGCCTGTGGGCCCTTGGGGCACCACAGCGAGGGTTGACATTTCCAGTAAAGCGAGGAAGGAGGTATTTACACGGTTAAGGGGACACGCCGACAAGATGGGAAGATTCATAACAAGATCTTTGGGATGATTTTTACACTCTGTTTCTGTCCGTTTCAAAGGGGGAACAGAACATATATTTCATTTTATATATATATATTTTTGGAGAAAATTGCCTGTGATGAAATTGCCTGAATGTGAGTTCGGGGTAAGAAGTTACAGCCCTCCACACTCTTTTACATCGTTAAATATTCATGATTGCCGAAAAAAGGGTGTAAAGGAAGATTTTTTTATGTTGTACTCTATAAAACATCGCATAAAATGGGCGTTTATAAAGACTTGAATTTTGAAGATAAATTGTAAATTTTTATGTTAGCATTTGATTATTGAATACTATGAGATGTGGCCTGGTGTTGCTTAGCTTTTTATAATTTGTTGTAACATATGGCTTTATTGGAAATTAATCCATTGCAATAAGAATCTCACACAAAGAAGGAACAACATACATCAAGGCAGCAATCGGCAATAAGTTGGTCTCACACACCCCAAAAAGTCAAGGGGAGAGCAAATAAAGGGGGTAGCCTTCAATATAACTGCAAGACTTCTGCTTGCGTTGAGCCTCCCTGTTCAGTCCTGGACACTTCAAAAAAATGCTCTGAATTTATTGTCCCAGTTCTACATATTGGACAAGTGTTCGAAGTGAGGACACCTATCCTGTTTAGGTGTTCCGCAAGACAATCGTGTCCTTTTCTTAATCGAAAGTTGGAAACCACCTCTCTGTACGTGGTCTAGTGTTAAAGTTTTCTAGCTGTCTTGAATATTGTGCACTTTTTGCCTTCAGATTTACTTATGAGATTATCTTTCAGTTTCTTAAAAATTTCTCTATGAACATATTTTTCTAAGATCCTGGTGGAACTTGTTGCTTTCCAATATTCACATGGTTATTTTTTTTGCAAGTGAATCTGCTGCTTCGTTACCTTTAATTCCCACGTGTGATGGTATCCAATGGAATGTAATTTGCTTTGCTTTTGTTCTTAAAATATTTGATATCTTTTTTAATTTGACTTATTATTGTGGTTCTGGGATGATTTAACAGCTTGTATAGCTGCTCTGGAATCTACGACTATTATCACTTTAGAATATCAATCATTATTTACTCTTATTATTAAATTATTTATTGCTAAATGTATAACATAGATTTTAGCATTAAAATTTGTCAGAAATTTCCCTACAGGTGTATATTGGGAAGCAGCATTTCTGAACCCCAGCATTTTCTCTTTTTTTTATACTTTAGTTAACTAAACTAAAAGAAAATTCTATGATATCCTCAAAAATTAATGAAAATTTGCTTACATAATCAGGACCTCACCCAGGGAGGAGGGTTGGTATGTTTGGTCCCATAAGTAAAATTTTAACACGTGGCTTTCAAACTTATGGCCACTTCGCACTTAGGGCAAACTGGTTTTGTTAAATAATTAATATTTCGATCTGTGATTTTCTTATCAGTGCTAATTTTATTGTCAATTTACTGAATTTATTGATTGACCTGGCGATTTTCCTGGTTTAGGTTTGTTAACTATTTTCTAATTTATTTCAACTATTTCCTGGCTTAGGTTGTTAATTATTCATTAAACTATTGAAATTGACATAAATGATGCATTAGATGTAATAACAAAAAATAAAAATATAACTTTTTAATTTATAATTTGGTTGTGTAATTTTTCTGGAAATTAAATTTTATTTTTTGTACTGTTCTTTTAAGTTTAAATGTTCTCTTTTTATATATTTGTAGGAAATTAGTGCAATATAAACGTTATTAATAAATTAATTTAATATATGGAATTTCGACTTCAGATACCTTTTCTATTATTTATAGTTCAGTAAGACCTATTGACTTTTCATAAATGGTTGCATTTTTTTTTTTTTGCACCCCCCTCTTTCCAAAATTTTGTATTAAACTCAACATTTAAACATTGAAGAAGATGGAAAATTTAATATGCATTTAGTTTTGGTGATATTATAGTATTATCAAGTAGCGTCGTTCACGCTAAGAATCATCAGATTACCAGATGGTGTTAGATGACAAATATTTAACAATTAAAAATAAAGTTTTAGTTTAATGAGAAATTTAATATTTTGTTCTCATTTTTATGGTTGGCACCAGATAATAATAATAATATTTACAGAAAAATTGACTTTTAAATGTTATAGCTTTTAAGTTAGGTTGGAATATACACTTATTATATACGTATGTAAAAAGTCGTCTTCCCAAAAAAGGACATCCTTTATAACTTTTGTAATTATCATTAGATCTTCACATAAATGGTATCATTGGAAAAGGCTCAAGATGAACTAAATTATGGTGTAACGCAGTTGATTAACAAAATTAATTAATTGGATTAATTAACCACTAACTTGAAATTTTTCCGTTACGGAAGCTGAAATTTGTGTGTCAAAATTCCCGTAACTTTCAAAGTTACGAAAAAAGGGGGATATCTATAAAATTACAATTATTTCATTCATTAACTGAATATTTTGTTAACGTCGTCTTATTATGATTATAAAGGAAAAATTGCTTAATTTCATTGAAAACGTTTATAGACAGCAAAATAATTCTAATTGTCCTTTTAAATAATAATAATTATACATTTTTACTATTTTATCGTAATTATACCATTTTGAATCACTAAAATATTTAATAAAAACCTCTTATGAGCAACGAACGATAAAAATGTTTATGAGACCGGCCCTATAAAAATTTGTCTTTTTTTTTTCTCAGAGCTTTTTAAGTTTTTAATTATTTTTCAATATTATTATTATTAATATTTTCGAAAATTATTATTTCACAATATTATTATTATTAATATTATTTGGCAATTATTATTTCGCAATATTATTATTATTAATATTATTTAGCAATTATTATTTAATTTTTTTATTATTATTTCGCAATTTGTTTATTTTTAACTGCTTTATATGGCTAACTGCTTTAATTAACTTTAAGCTTTATATGGTATAATTTAAACACAATTTTGATCAATGTTTAATACAGTCAAGACATAATAAATTAAAGTATATTTTTGTAAAATAGATTAAAGTTAGTTGAATTTATTGCCATAAGTTTTGATGCTTTATAATAATTTCTACACTAGCAGAGAAATATATTTGACATAAAATTTAGTCACTAATTTTAATACAATCGAGCTAAGAAATTTACAAACATATATTTTAAAAATGATTAATATAAAATTGATTTAGTTCAATGATTTCATTGAAAAAACTTTATAGGTAATAAAATAATTGTAACTATCCATTTAAAAATAATACGAATTATACATTTTTATTATTTTATCGCAATTATACCATTTTGAATCACTAAAATATTTATTGAAACTTCTTATGAGCGACGTATAATAAAAATGTTTATGTGACCGCCCTATAAAATATATTTTAAAAATGATTAATATAAAATTGATTTAGTTCAATGATTTCATTGAAAAAACTTTATAGGTAATAAAATAATTGTAACTATCCATTTAAATAATAAGAATTATACATTTTTATTATTTTATCGCAATTATACCATTTTGAATCACTAAAATATTTATTGAAACCTCTTATGAGCGACGTATAATAAAAATGTTTATGTGACTGCCCTATAAAATATATTTTAAAAATGATTAATATAAAATTGATTTAGTTCAATGATTTCATTGAAAAAACTTTATAGGTAATAAAATAATTGTAACTATCCATTTAAATAATAAGAATTATACATTTTTATTATTTTATCGCAATTATACCATTTTGAATCACTAAAATATTTATTGAAACCTCTTATGAGCGACGTATAATAAAAATGTTTATGTGACCGCCCTATAAAATATATTTTAAAATGATTAATATAAAATTGATTTAGTTCAATGATTTCATTGAAAAAACTTTATAGGTAATAAAATAATTGTAACTATCCATTTAAATAATAAGAATTATACATTTTTATTATTTTATCGCAATTATACCATTTTTGAATCACTAAAATATTTATTGAAACTCTTATGAGCGACGTATAATAAAAAATGTTTATGTGACTGCCCTATAAAATATATTTAAAAATGATTAATATAAAATTGATTTAGTTCAATGATTTCATTGAAAAACTTTATAGGTAATAAAATAATTGTAACTATCCATTTAAATAATAAGAATTATACATTTTTATTATTTTATCGCAATTATACCATTTTGAATCACTAAAATATTTATTGAAACCTCTTATGAGCGACGTATAATAAAAATGTTTATGTGACTGCCCTATAAAATATATTTTAAAATGATTAATATAAAATTGATTTAGTTCAATGATTTCATTGAAAAAAACTTTATAGGTAATAAAATAATTGTAACTATCCATTTAAATAATAAGAATTATACATTTTTATTATTTTATCGCAATTATACCATTTTGAATCACTAAAATATTTATTGAAACCTCTTATGAGCGACGTATAATAAAAATGTTTATGTGACCGCCCTATAAAAATATATTTTAAAAATGATTAATATAAAATTGATTTAGTTCAATGATTTCATTGAAAAAACTTTATAGGTAATAAAATAATTGTAACTATCCATTTAAATAATAAGAATTATACATTTTTATTATTTTATCGCAATTATACCATTTTGAATCACTAAAATATTTATTGAAACCTCTTATGAGCGACGTATAATAAAAATGTTTATGTGACCGCCCTATAAAATATATTTTAAAAATGATTAATATAAAATTGATTTAGTTCAATGATTTCATTGAAAAAACTTTATAGGTAATAAAATAATTGTAACTATCCATTTAAATAATAAGAATTATACATTTTTATTATTTTATCGCAATTATACCATTTTGAATCACTAAAATATTTATTGAAACCTCTTATGAGCGACGTATAATAAAAAAATGTTTATGTGACCGCCCTATAAAATATATTTTAAAAATGATTAATATAAAATTGATTTAGTTCAATGATTTCATTGAAAAAACTTTATAGGTAATAAAATAATTGTAACTATCCATTTAAATAATAAGAATTATACATTTTATTATTTTATCGCAATTATACCATTTTGAATCACTAAAATATTTATTGAAACCTCTTATGAGCGACGTATAATAAAAAATGTTTATGTGACCGCCCTATAAAATATATTTTAAAAATGATTAATATAAAATTGATTTAGTTCAATGATTTCATTGAAAAAACTTTATAGGTAATAAAATAATTGTAACTATCCATTTAAATAATAAGAATTATACATTTTTATTATTTTATCGCAATTATACCATTTTGAATCACTAAAAAATATTTATTGAAACCTCTTATGAGCGACGTATAATAAAAATGTTTATGTGACCGCCCTATAAAATATATTTTAAAAATGATTAATATAAAATTGATTTAGTTCAATGATTTCATTGAAAACTTTATAGGTAATAAAATAATTGTAACTATCCATTTAAATAATAAGAATTATACATTTTTATTATTTTATCGCAATTATACCATTTTGAATCACTAAAATATTTATTGAAACCTCTTATGAGCGACGTATAATAAAAAATGTTTATGTGACCGCCCTATAAAATATATTTTAAAAATGATTAATATAAAATTGATTTAGTTCAATGATTTCATTGAAAAAAAACTTTATAGGTAATAAAATAATTGTAACTATCCATTTAAATAATAAGAATTATACATTTTTATTATTTTATCGCAATTATACCATTTTGAATCACTAAAATATTTATTGAAACCTCTTATGAGCGACGTATAATAAAAAATGTTTATGTGACCGCCCTATAAAATATATTTTAAAAATGATTAATATAAAATTGATTTAGTTCAATGATTTCATTGAAAAACTTTATAGGTAATAAAATAATTGTAACTATCCATTTAAATAATAAGAATTATACATTTTATTATTTTATCGCAATTATACCATTTTGAATCACTAAAAATATTTATTGAAACCTCTTATGAGCGACGTATAATAAAAATGTTTATGTGACCGCCCTATAAAAATTTATTTTAAAAATGATTAATATAAAATTGATTTAGTTCAATGATTTCATTGAAAAAACTTTATAGGTAATAAAATAATTGTAACTATCCATTTAAATAATAATAATTATACATTTTTATTATTTTATCGTAATTATACCATTTTGAATCACTAAAATATTTATTGAAACCTCTTATGAGCAACGAACGATAAAAATGTTTATGTGACCGCCCTATAAAAATTTGTCTTTTTTTTTATTCAGGGTGTCTTAAATTTTCTAATTATTATTTCGCAATATTATTATTATTAATATTATTTCAATTATTATTTCGCAATATTATTATTATTAATATCATTTAGAAATTATTATTTTATTATTTTATTTATTTATTATTTAATTTCTTTATTATTATCAGTTTATTTTTCATCTGCTTTATATGACTAACAGTAAGTATTTTTAACACAATTTTGATCAATGTTTAATGCAGTCAAAGACATAATAAATTAAAGTATATTTTTATAAAATAGATTAAAGTGAGTTGAATTTATTGCCATAAGTTTTGATGCTTTATAATAATTTCTACACTAGCAGAAAACATATTTGACATAAAATTTAGTCACTAATTTTAATACAATCGAGCTAAGAAATTTACAAACATATATTTTTAAAATGATTAATATAAAATTGATTTAGTTCAATGATTTCATTGAAAAAACTTTATAGGTAATAAAATAATTGTAACTATCCATTTAAATAATAATAATTATACATTTTTTATTATTTTATCGCAATTATACCATTTTGAATCACTAAAATATTTATTGAAACTTCTTATGAGCGACGTATGATAAAAATGTTTATGTGACCGCCCTATAAAATTGTGTCTTTTTTTATTCAGGGTGTCTTAAATTTTCTAATTATTATTTCGCAATATTATTATTATTAATATTACTTCTCAATTATTATTTATTTATTATTTATTATTTCCATTTGTCGGTTTATATTTAACTCATTTATATGGTTAACAGTAAGTATTTTTAACAAATCTGATTGATGTTTAATGCAATCAAGACATAATAGAGAGTTTTTGCATACCGTACGTTAGTTACCGTAGGACGTCCGTTAGCTTTTTTCTCCCATAGCGCTCATGCTCATAGGAAACTGAGCATGCGCGCTAGGGAGAAAAAAGCTAACGGACGTCCTTACGGTAACTAACGTACGGATTGCAAAAGCTCTCTAATAAATTAAAAATAATTTTTGTAAAATAGATTAAGTTGAACTGAATTTTAACTGAATTGTTTTGCCTCTTTAGCTTTATAATAAATTTTCACTAATAAAGAAACATATTTGACAAAAATTTGACCACTATTTTTAATACAATCCTACTGAAGAATTTCACAGACACATATTTTAAAAATAGGCCTGAATGACCGAGTGGCTAGCGCGCTAGAGCTTGGTTCCACAGGTTTCGGTTTCGAGTTCCGCGGATTTTTGTAGTGGTTCCGAATCCACTTTAAACTGTAAGTCCCGGTCTAAACATGATCGTAGAGTGTTGAGAAGGTATTGTTACTCCGCGTCCGTAGTTTATCTTCAAGCTACAAGCACCTTCTGCGTAGTGCTAAGTGAGTAACTTCGGTGCAGCGCTTGCCTTAACGCATCGAAGACAATTTGTCTAAGTGTTTGCCAGCTGCATTAGAAAAAAAAAAAGTATTTTAAAATTGATTAATATTAACTTCTTTTGTAATTAAAATATTTGTTTCATCAATATATTGTTTAAATAAGTTTCAAGCTGTTTTCATTTCAATAAAAAAAAAGAAAGAAAGAATTTCCGGTCGTTTTATATTTAAAAAAACCTTTTTGACACGCGTGCTATGTATGAAGCAAAGAAGTTTTATTTGAAGAAATTAGATTTCCTGTGCAATTTAATTCCAAAATGCAGAAGCTATCAAAGGTTTTTACTTAGGAGAGAAAAAAAAAACGAGTCTGAAAACTTTGGATTCTTTGATGCGTTTTTGCTAAAGCTCTATTTGTTCCGCATCTCACACTTAGTCACGTAGACTAAAATGAGCATTCCTTCTCGCTCTTTTTCGATGAAAGAAAAGTTATTTCCTTCAAAACGTGCCTTAGAAGAAAACTTGCTGAGCTTTCTTTTAGAAAAGGAAGCCGTAGGAATTCACACTTGGTAAGAATTAAAAATAAAACGACACACAAAGGGTGTGTGCTAAAAATAAATGCGAAAAGAGTTAAAAGTTTTTATATCAAAAAAACATTTTTAAAAAGCTAGCTAGACTGCTTAAAATGAGAAAATATTAAAATTTAACTAAAGAAAGGAATTAATTATATTTAAAGTACTAAAATTATAAATAGATTTGTTATGACAGTATAATGTATTTGATTATTAATGTGGATAAATATGGTGCAGCAATAGAACTTTCCTGAAAAATGCAACTTTCAATTGTATTGTCTCGACCTATATTAGACCTATAACGGCTTCAAGAAGAGGGCCACTTTCAGGTACATGGGAACACTTTAATTTTTATTTACAAGCCCTATATATATAATGCAATGTAATCTGGGTTATACAACGGGTTTACTGGGTTATAAAAATTAAATTTTATCACAAGTACAGTTTTCTCCAAGGTTTGGGATTTTCAGAGTTCTCCAGTCTACGTCGAATCTAATTGCCTGGTCTGCGGCAGACCTAAATTGTCACACGAACTGATGCACGAAACCACAAGGGCGAAAACTCCGGCCTATTCAGTCATTTCAGACAATCCGTCAAAAAAAAAAAAAAGGATTTTCCAAAAAACAACACTTCTGATCGACTCGTCGCAAATAGTTGCATAGTGGAATGTCTCCCTTTTTCACCAAAACATCATTTTAAGACAATCCGTCAAGAGGGAATGTAATGTGTTCTGTTGTAAATACTACAGTATTACATGTTGTAAATTCTACATGTAATGTATATGTGAATAGTAAAAAAATATTTACATTTACAAGTATGTGTTTTCATTTATTAAGAAGTTAATAGTAAAATCATTGGTACATCGGTTTTTGCATTATAACGCACATTTAAAAAATGTCTGCTGAGTTTGCGATACTTGGACGAACTTGGTAATAAAAGCAATTGGCAGTATTTCTAGAACATACAAACATTCGTAGTTCGAAATTCATGAATTCATTTCGAAACTATCCAATGAACAATTCTTGACTCAACATTAAAAATCTGTAATACGTTTCATACAAAAAAAAAAAAAAAAAAAAAAGAAACATATTAACTCTATTTAAATATATGATAAGAGTGAAATCAAAGTGAATGATAAAAATTTTCTATGTTAACATCATCCTTCTGTCATTTTAAAAATAACTCTGACATCTTCTGAGCTCTTTAAAATTTCAAACTTCCTCGAATCCCATCAAAAAGGATGGACAGAACCCTCGCACCTCAGTGCATTTATCGCAGAGCTTTCAGCAGCAGACAGAAATGACCGGCATGTGGGACATTCGCACAGGGGTGATAACAAGATCTGGTGGGGGGATCTGTTTAAGATGGGAGGGAAGGTGAAGGGGATTAAGGCAGAAAGTGAACTCATTACCCATGGAAAAGGAGTGAACCTCTTCCAGATGGCAATGAGTAATTGCCTCTCCGTCCTTTGTCAACCCCTCCATCCATCTGAGGAGCGTTTAGGGCAGGAGTAAGGAAGGTATTTGGCTCAACGCTTGCAGTGATTAGATTTGTAGGAAAGTATTATAAAATGAGGAAAAGAGTCTTTAAAAATTAAAGGAATTTATTCTTGATATATAATATACGTCATTATGAGATAAGATAAATTTTTTATAACGTAGTTATTCAAGTTATTAATACGTTACTTTTTAATGTTGAAGTATATAATTTTGTATATTCCTTTGCATGAGACATAAGAACAGACCATTGATTGTATTATTTATTTTTCCACTTAAATTTGTGCTGTTATTATTTTTTTTTCAGTTCCTTTTATTAGCTCACACTCTCCCTATATATATCTTGTTCAAATTTTCAATCGTTTTCATTCATCCACTCACGTTCAAACACATTATTTTAAAACTTGTAGTGGATGACACTGGATGTTAATACAGTTTTTTTAAATATTAATTCAGTAATTAAATTTAATTAATTAATTTAGTTTTTTTAGATTTAAGTTGCATATATCTACTAATAGATGGCGGCAGATAAACTTAAATGTATGAAAATTATTTATAAAGGGCTTTCTGCATTATAGTAAAAAAAAAAGTAGGAATTGACTTTAAAAATTGTTTTTTTATATTACTTGTTTTGGAATGTTGATGTCATATATAGTTTTGTATATTCATTTGCAGAACACATAAGAACAGACCATTGATTGTATTATTTATTTTTCCACTTCCATTTGTGCTGTTACCATTTTTTTTTTTTTTTTTTTACTAATAAAAAGGATTTTGGTTTGCCAGCATCATCCACTAGAATTGAGCGATTTGAATCAATTCATGAATTTTTAATAGTATTCTTCAATTATTTTAGCATTAGCCTTATGGCCAATGGCTAGCGCTCTGAACTTCTACAGGCTTCAGATTAGAATGCTGGCTGTGGCATGCATGTTTGATAGCGGTTCGGAATCCACGTTAAACTAGGTCCCAGTGTAGTTAGCCCAAAGTGGTTTGCACAAAATGACCGAAGTCAGTGACAAACCAAACTAAATCATTTCGTCCATTGCGGCTTGATGGCCAATTGGCTGGCGCTGTGCTTTTCAACTGTTAATCAGTAAAACATGTTAAAATATTTTCTATTTTCGTTTTTTTATTGAATTTATTACAGTACTTAATGATTTGAATCAGTTATTTGGGAATGTACAACATTGATTAAATTTAAAAAGATAAATGAAAATAAATAACTATAATAAATTAATTTATAATAAATTGTGTTTTACTGTATATGAATATATAATTCCTCGTGGCTAATGGCAACTGTGCCGTTGGTGAGCATTAGGGCTGAGGTTCGATCCACTGGCGGATTGTTGTAGACTTTGTTTCGAAAACCGGGAAATTCGATGGCGTTTGGGATGTTCAGCAACTTGCCTCGTTAGTTAAACTACCTGCTGAGTGTTTTCCTGGCTTTCACCCAGATAATAAGCAAATGGGAGTAGTTACACTTAAAACTCCTCGGAATTGTACTGCCCTCCTTCTTCAGCAACTCGGAGACAGACTACAGACTTCTACCTGTTCCGGTATAATATGACTGTAGAGCGTTGGACATAGGGATGGCAACCTTACCCAGTAAAAAGTCGGCGTCATGGAGCCAAGTCAGATTTCTGCCTATGGGTGCTCTATCACAAGAAAACTGCCCCTTTTCCATCCACCCATGAGTAAACTACTCACTCTGTGTCCGTCCTGCGCTACCAGGTACTGAGAATTAGCCATAACAACAACAATTCCTTTTAAATTTTCGTATTCTTATGTAAGCATAAAATTGAAAAAATAAGTTTTGAAAAAAACATTTTCAACTATAAATGTATTTCGTAGACATTTTTGTATTAATATTCTATACATAAAAATGTTTCAATTGCATTCATATCACTACAGAAACACTCATTAAGAGATGATTTCATCAATAATTTACTCAAAATGTGACAAAGAAAATGAATAATAAAAATCCATGCTCCATTTGAGTTCTACAATGCAATTGATGAAATTATATTTTACGTAATGACTCCAATTGACATGTTTAAGTGAAATCGAACGTTTTCTGACATATTCTGTGGTCTGTCCAATCGCGTGCATTCATTGACAGAACGATCTCTTCACTTCAGTCCCTCTCAAATGAAAGAAGAAACACTGCCGAATCAATCCAGTCAGAAAACCTCTCAACGCAACTCAAATTACTCTCGAAACCAATCCATTCTCTAAGGTGGAACTTATTAAAACATTTCCCGCTTTCAGAGTACCTCATTATTTCCCCCAAAAAAAAAAGACTATATCTTCAGCCGAAATTGCTTTCGTAAGCTTCTTCTTCTAATGGTACCTTTTTTTCCCCTGAAAGATAGAAAAACGCTGTCGGGCATATACACTACTTTTTGGAAGGTGTGGTTAAATTATTCTTGGTGAGAGCTGCAAATAATTAAGATTGATTCTTTTCGTCCCTCCGGTCTCAAATATAAAGTAGATAAATGGGAAAAGTTCCCCGGAGGGTCTCGAGGGCGACAATTTGTGCGGGTGAGATTTTTAACGGTTCTTTATAAATTTTATGAATTTCGAATGTTAATTGCTGTGAATCTTGATGTAGAACTTGGTGTGTGCTGATAAAAAAAAAAAGGCGTGTTCCAAAACTTAGGGGTACCCTGTAGGGTGGGGGTGGGAAAGAATGCGATAAGGAAGGATGGTCTCGTGAGTTAGATTAGAACGATTGTCGAACGCTTTTAGTCGCGGTATTAATTGAAAAGAAGTGCTTTTAAGTAAGGATTTATTGTGTGTGTATTTATTGATAGTATGTGGTAATTTTTAGTCATAAAATTCAGTGATCCCCATTTGTAAGTGTTGAATTTATCGATTTTGTTTGAATAAAGCAATGTAGGCATTGATTAGGAACTTCATAAAAATATTTAAAAGATTTTGATTTCATATATAATAATAAAAGAAATAATTCCAAGTGCTATTGTTTATAAGTAATATTAACGGATTATTAAGAACGATTTTTGTACTCTACTCGTGGCTCAGTGGCAACACATGCTGCTGGTGAGTGTTAGGGCAGAGGTTCAATTCGCTGGCGGCTGTGTTGTAAACACATTGTTTCTAAAAACGGTGATACTCGATGGCTGTAATATTTCAAGTACATTTTTCAATTTTTAATGATACTATCAGAGTGAATTAAACTAGTTAACAATAGTGTTAATCGATGTTATGCTTATTCACTCCAATGAATCAAATTGGCTTAAGTTCTTTAGACTGAATTGTCTGTAGAAATTATATCAAATTTTTTTTTTTTTCATATTTTAATGCGTATAAATTTTTTTCATATTTTAATGCGTCTCTGATTTTGTGACATATTAGTAGATTTATTACTGAATTTTATATAAATTCATTGTCACAAACATTCGATAAAACTGTTCGATAAATGTTCTAACAACTATAATAATTCGGGTATATTTTGCTATTTTTATTGATAGCATTAATATGAATTAAACTCGTGCATGTGTAGATACTAATATTTGATATGTTACATGTGTTAATAGATCGAACACTAGTATTAATTGATAATATATTTAATAATAACTGCAAACAGATTTATAAAACTGTGATAATAACTTAATAATTTTATGTACGAATTTTAGCAAAACATTTGATTCATTACAATATATTGTATTCATAACATTGCTCTAATGCATATTGTATGCTTAATATTATTTTAATCTAGAGATTCTATAGTAATTACTAAAATTGATCTTTTGTTTTTGTAATTAACAATAGGACTCAGAAGAAAATGCGAGATCCTTCAGCAACCTTCTATTTCGCATGAAACCTCTTGGGCCGCACTTTCATTTCGGTCGCAGCTAACGAATTATAAAATCCTCCAAAGTTCATCCACTGGATGCCGTCCATTTCTGTAATCTTTTGTCCGTTTTTGTTCAGTCCGTTAAGGGTGCTGCTGGGATAGGCATTGTTCCACCATCCACCATAATGCATTTTGGGTAATTTCTTTCCATCAAGTCTGTTGGGTCTGTCCCTTGTATAAAATGGACACCCGTCATGGTTTGATATGGCTCCACCTGCATTTCAAAAGCAAAGGAAAAAAATCTGTAAATGCCGCTTTGACAGTTACGGTTAAGAAATATTTGATCTCATCATCATCATCAGTGGCGCAACAGCCTATGGTGGGCCAAGGCCGTCTGACAGTTACGGTTAAGAAGTATTTGATCTCATCATCATCATCAGTGGCGCAACAGCCCATGGTGGGCCAAGGCCGTCTGACAGTTACGGTTAAGAAGTATTTGATCTCATCATCATCATCAGTGGCGCAGCAGCCCATGGTGGGCCAAGGCCGTCTGACAGTTACGGTTAAGAAGTATTTGATCTCATCATCATCATCAGTGGCGCAACAGCCCATGGTGGGCCAAGGCCGTCTGACAGTTACGGTTAAGAAGTATTTGATCTCATCATCATCATCAGTGGCGCAACAGCCTATGGTGGGCCAAGGCCGTCTGACAGTTACGGTTAAGAAGTATTTGATCTCATCATCATCATCAGTGGGCAGCAGCCCATGGTGGGCCAAGGCCGTCTGACAGTTACGGTTAAGAAGTATTTGATCTCATCATCATCATCAGTGGCGCAACAGCCTATGGTGGGCCAAGGCCGTCTGACAGTTACGGTTAAAAGTATTTGATCTCATCATCATCATCAGTGGCGCAACAGCCCATGGTGGGCCAAGGCCGTCTGACAGTTACGGTTAGAAGTATTTGATCTCATCATCATCATCAGTGGCGCAACAGCCTATGGTGGGCCAAGGCCGTCTGACAGTTACGGTTAAGAAGTATTTGATCTCATCATCATCATCAGTGGCGCAACAGCCCATGGTGGGCCAAGGCCGGCTGCCTACTGGCAGAGTTTGAGAAAGAAGATATTTTCTTTTTATGGGGTAGGGTTGTCAGCCTTACCCAACAGACATATTAGACAGGGACCTACTGTTTAAAGTGGATTCCGAACCTAACAAACAGTGCCTGATTTACTTTTTTAAAAAAATTAATTAAAATGCATTTCAAAATTAATGAATTAAAATGAAAAAAATACTTATCATATAGATTAATTCAAAATAAGTTAATAAAACAGGATATATAGACTATTAAAATGTATTGTTTAAAAAATAAGAGATTAACTCCTTCTCTTTACAAACTTAATCTACAATTTTACATCACGAATAATAAGGTCTCCTTTGAATCATTATACAATTATTTATAATATTTTTGTGTACCAATTGATTTTACGTAACTCTAACTTTACCAACTGATTTAACAAAAATAGGATAATAGATAATAAAGGTAAAATAAAATTAAATAGCATATATAGAATAATAAAATCTATTGTTTAATAGAAGAAGATATTAATTTATTCTCTTTACAAACTTAATCTACAATTTTACATCACGAATAATGGGTCTTTTTTGAACGATTATACAATTATTTATAATATTTCCAATTGATTTAACGTAACTCTAACTTTACCAACTGATTTTGCCCCCCTCTTATACTTAGATTTCCATAATCGCTTTTATTCATGAATTCAATATCAATTTTATGTTTTCGTGATACTTACCACCAGGTCCACTAGCTTCTGATATATGCAAGGTGTACATTTTTTCCTCGTCGTCAATCCAAAAGTTTTCGTAAAGAGTAAAAGCTGTTTTTCCATTTCCATGTGTCATATCAAACCTTATGGAATACTGGGCTTGATTTGTAAGTAAGAAGATGTTGTCGTTCCCTAAATTTGAGAAAAGTTGTTATTGAAAAAGGTTTTACTTATTAAACACACTTGTTTTGTGTATAAAATAAAAGTTATTTTTTCTACATGCATATAAAAACATGAGCAGATAAAGTTTATTTAATTTTTTTATTTATAGAAGCTTTTAACGAATCTTTATATTAATTTTAAAAATATATCAGGGATTTGAAACTAAAATAATTTTAAATATAGTTGTAATGGGCAATTTTATTTTGAAGTCAAAGACAGTAAAAACAATATTTTTAACGATATTTTCCATATGAATTTTTCTTATCGCAGGACAGGCATCCAAAGAATCATCTCATCATCAATTTTTAATTCTCTTTTTCTGAAATAAATCAAAAACACTTGGTTACGCTGAGAAAACCACGATCCATGTCATTTAAGTAAAAGGATTAATTCTGTTATCCAAATAATAATTCGTGATAAATATAGTAGAACAGATTAACGTTTACATGTCTACCGTATAATAAAGGTGGATTATATCGATAAAAATAATCGCCTAATAGCAGAGATAATTATAAAAATGCATTTTTTTATAATGATAAAAATAAAAGAAATAATTTAATTTTTAACTTTTTATTATTTAACTTTGAAATAGGGGACATATTTTTCAATGAATTTGTGCATATATTTTTATTTCTTTTGAATATTTAAATTTTCTGTACACAAGTATGCATGGAATGAGAATAATTCAACAAATGAAATATTTTCTTATTGGAATTTTATTTATTTTGAATAAATTTATCGTTAATAATGGATGTCTATTAAAACAAGAATGGTATTAAGTGTTCTTGGTTAAGGGATCATTTTTATATTATAATTTATTTTTCATAATTGTTATTATTTTATTTAATTATTATTTTAAAAATATATAGCTTGAGAATGCTTTAAATATTTTAAAGGAATAGTATATAGCTTTGTGAAATTTAGTATTTTTAAATCACTTACCAAGCCAAAATTCCATCTTTAAATTACCAAATCCTGCTTTATATTGCTCCCAGTTCTTAGTAAAGTAGTCTTCACCATTACCGTAATCTCCTCGTCTTTGAATTACCTAGAGAAATATTGGAAGATGTTATGTAATCGAATATTATTAATGTGAATCGAATGTAAATAATTTATTGTACAATTAATTACTTAAAAATTTTTTATCAAATTTTATTATTTGATAAAATACTTTATAATATTTCTGATTCTATTTTTTGTTTCTTTTTTATATAATATTTCTGAAGCTTTCTGATGTGAAACACGTTGGGTTCCCGATTTTTAAGAAACTCGTTTCAAAACTAAATAAGTGAAGGCGAATCATAAGGTCACTTCAATCGATGATTGAGCATAGGGCCTGATGGCCGAGTGACTGGCGTTCCGTGCCGCAGGTTTCGGGTTCGAGTACCGAAGTTGCGATAGATGTTTGTAGTGGTTCGAATTTCACTTTAAGTCATAGATTCCGATCAAATATGACTGTAGAGCGTAGGGCTGACAACCTTACCCCGTAAAAAGTCAACGTCACGGAGCCAACATCAGACTTCTACCTACGGGCGCTCCTTCACAACAGATGCTGCCCCCTTTCCCTCCTTCCATGAGACCACACTAATTCTTTGACTTGGCCAAGATGTTGCTGTCTACCATGTGAGATAAGAAACAACATGATTGAGCATGATAAATTCTCTCACTGTGGTAATGCCATCGGCTTCAAGAAGAAGAGTAAATTATGACAACCCTTCAAATACTTTCCCAGAAAATCTTCATTTCAAATTTAAGGGAATAAACGAATGCAATGTAGCAGGAACCCAAAATGCACACTAGCTAATTTTGAACCTGCCTTTATGGTAAATAATCAGATTTTTAAAAAATTAAGATCGTACTCCTAGCAGGTAGAATCCCAGTAGAATAAAGATATTCTAAATAAATTAAAAGTGATTTCTTTTAGCATTAACCATTCATAATTGGAAATGAAGTAAGAATTTTCAAAGAAAGAATACAATCAATACATTAAGAGATAGAGAATATATTCAATTTACAAAATTTTGATTAGAGTAGCAAATGTCATTTTAATATTGTGTTTTCTATAAATATTGCTCTAGGAAACCATATGACATCTAAGCGACTTGTTAAAAATCATTAACATTAATTTAAATTAGATTCAAGCTAGCAACAATAAATATATCTATCCCTTTTATAATATTTTTCTTCATATAAATCATGATCACTTCTTGCAGATGCGTCTAACCAAATAGGATAATGTTTTTTTTTTTTCCTAATGCAGCTGGCAAACACAGACAGCTTGGTCTTAGATGCCTTAAGGCAAGTGCTGCACAGACGTACTCACTTTGCATTACCCAGGGGGGCGCGTGTAACTTGAAGATAAGCCACGGAGTAACAATGCCCCCGCAACACTCTACGATCCTATTAGACCGGGACCTACTTTTTAAAGTGGATTCCGAACCACTACAAACAACCATGGCACCGCCGGGACTCGAACCCGAAACCTGTGGTACCGAGCGCCACAGCGCTAGCCTCTCGGCCATTCAGGCCCTCCAAATAGGATAATGTAGTTTTCATTACTTTAATCATCTAATCTAATCTAGTCATCTAACTAAAATTTGATTTATTTGATTTTAAGAGCTTTGTCTATGTAAAATTTTTGTAAAGAATTGTACAAATTTTTTTGTAAAGAATTTTGTCTATGTGTATATTTATTTACAGATAATAGTATTTGAATACCTACTGCATCTTTTTACAGATACAGTAGGCATTCGATTACTATTAACTGTAAATAAATATTTTTAATAAAAGATCACCTTTACACAGAATTGTAATCATAATATTACACCCAAATAGCTGAAACTTGGTATAGAACGACTTTTTTTTTTTAACTTCTTAAAATATATAATGTATATTATAATAAATATTTAATATTAAATATTTTTCTTTTCTCACATAAAAATTTAGGGTAAATTTTTTCTTCGCTATAGATAATTGTCACTTTAAAAAAAAAAGATACATTTTTACAACAAAATATTGCTTTTCATACTTTCATACGGTAATTTTAAATAATGCCTATGCAACTAAAAGTGTATAATTCTGCTGAAATGTTTCAAATTTAAAGGAAAAAAAGATATTGGGAAAGTTAATACAAAACTCCATGGTTATTCCCATAACAGTACTTCAATAAAAACATAATGGGTGATAAATATTATTTAATGTTGAGCTTGCAGGATATCGGATATTTATGATCAACACCTGACACTATAAAAAAATTCTATTATTGCATCGGTACCTTATAAAAGTTTTTTCTTTGTCTCGCAGTTTTTTAGTTCTTTCAAGTCTGAAAATATCAAGCATATATTCGAATATTATTATAAAAATACTCCCTTTAAATTAAACTACATTATTTTTTTATTATTTCTAATATTTTTTCACGCCCAAGAATTAAGTTAATTTATTTTCCTTTGCTTAGTTATTTTCGTTTGAAAATAACCCACTC